>VDFB02095771.1:0-15080 GCA_007258455.2 Sequoia sempervirens | reverse complement strand
CAATACCCATGAATTTAATACAAATTTTTCAATAAAAAAAAAAAAATCATTTTTTTTTTAAAACTCCCTTGTTCTGGTAATATCCAGAACAAAGACATTCAGCAGGAAAAAAATTATTTTTTTAGAAAAGAAGGATTCTCAGCCAACAACATATAGCTTATATGCCAAATATATATATATATATATATATATATATATATATATATATATATATATATATATAACTAAATTCCATTTCTCAATCCAAATTGGGCAAGTTATCTACAAAAAATGAAAACACAGCAAAATTTAATTTCAAAAAAACATAATGGAAATTTTTTCAAATACCCACACAAGGTTTTCTGATTTCATTTTGTTTCTTTCATTTTCTATTGTTAAAATTGAAGATTTATTGTTGCAAGTTTGATTTTCAACAAACAGTCTAATTTTCTCCAAGATTTAAACAAGATTTCAAACAAAGATTTGCAACAAGTTTTAAACTGAAAAAGCAAATTTCTTACACAAATAAATAAGGAAATCCTGTGATCTGAAGCTTGAATGGAGAGTTTGAGAAGAGAGATGAGCTACAAATTCCAAATCCTCCAAAGCTTTCCCAAAATCTTTTTCCAAAATCCAAAATGCATCCACGACACATGGACTCTCCTTTCAATTTTCTCCCAGCCAAATTCCAAGAATGAAAAGCCTCCCCTCTTTTTTTTCCCAAATTTGGTCAAATACCCTAAAATATCTTATCCCCACAGTTATTGCAAAATTGGAGATATTTGATTATTTCAAAATTTTAAAACCAAAATTCTTTTCAACATGGCTTTCTCATTTATTTTAAAATTTCTATTCCAATTGCATTTAAATGTTTTCAAACATTTCCAAAAATCATTCAACTTTAAAATTTTCTTTTCCAAAACAACTTTAGCACTTATCTTTTAAAATTTTCAATTCAAATGAATTTAACAAATACAATTTCCAAAATGAATAACTTGATTTATTTCAACATAATTAATTTAATTAATCAATAAAATAAATCTAATCCTATATTAGATCATTTTATTAATTAAATTAAATTAATGAATAAATTTAAGTAACATTTATAACATTGTAACCAAATAAATTTAATAAACACTTAAATACCTAAAGCCATTTATTTACCTTTTTCAACTTGCAATTTAAATGAAAACAAGAAGTGATGAACAATAAATAAGCAACTTAACCCGACTAAAACCCGATGACACGCTATGACTAGAGTGATGACTTGGCACAGAAAACCTAGCTACTATCTCCCAATCAAATACCATTGGCCGATGGACACGCTCAAACCTGTGAAATCAGGTGGAGTCGGTGTCCTGTACCTGTCAACCTGTGAACACAGAGTATATCGAACATGCATATATATGATATAATAAAACACACCGTGAAGAGGAAATATTGGAATCATAGGGCGCTCGCAAGTGAGTAGTGCAATCTCGTCCCCTTCACCAATACAGAATACTAACTGACGATCCTAACATCAATGATATGATCAAAAGCATTAAAACATCATTAATTCAAATATCTGCTAAGTTAATCCAAAACATGCCATAAAGATAACATTAGAATAAAATAACATCACATTAAAATATAACATTCACATCGTTTAACAGTTGTGATCAAATAGTAACCAAGTTCCAGAGTCAAAGCATAAACAAAAACAACATAACAAGGAAGAACACTGCCGATCAAAAGATTTAAAATGGAGGGGTGTTACATTGTGAATTTGAACTTTGTGTTGTCTGTAGGAGGGTGGCTCTTTGTGGGGGTTCGACGCATAAAGGGGCATCAAGGTAACTCACCTAAGGTTTAATCAAGTGATAATTTAAAAGAATTAATGGGGAACTTTCACACTAATAAAGATAATGAATGTCTCTCTCATGGTTCATGCGCTTGTTAAGGCTTGAGATGAGACGAGACTCATAGTTTGTATGAGGGTCCGACGACCGATAGAAGAAAGCCAGGGTAACCCAGGATGGGGGTCCGGTAGCCTAGGAAGGTTGAGCTAGGGTAACTCATAGCAAATTATGTGTGACACTTTTCCTACGACAACAGTCAGTCAGTCAGACAGTTAGTGTGTGGTGTACAAATGATGTACTTGATCTTTGTTATCTGGAAGCAATGTAACCGTCTTGTGAGTTTTGTACTTGTGTTGTTTAGAAATATATTTGCCTATGTTTAGGGGTTGTAGGTTTGGTCTTGGAAACTCTTTTACTATTTCCTAGCATGAAGGGAGTGGACCTTCGGGTACCACGTGGTTGGGAGGAAACTGTGCTATTTCTTCCATTGGGTTCTCTCACCGGTGTTGCTATTCTTGGATAACTTTGTTCGTGGGACAGGTTCCTATTTCTCTTGTTCATGTTGGCGAGTATTTCTTGATGGAGAGCTCGTGTGTACCAGTGGATTTTTTTATTCTTTCATGTACTCTTCTATAACAGTTGTAACCTTGTAAATTGTATCACTCCTCAAGTGTAATTGAGGAGCGCCTATGTAATTTGTAATTGTAAATCTTGTGTTTAAACTATCTCATTTGTTAATGAGCATTGTATTGTAAAATGAAATGAATGTAAGATGTATGAAACAGTATCACATCTTTGGTATCTTATGTGTTGTAATTTAATGATGATGGATATATGTACTTTATTTATGAGCATTAAATGCATGTAATGTTTAATTGTATTAGTTAGACTTGTACTTTGTTTAAGCATTGCCACGATCCTTAGAGAGTGTGGGTGCTAGTGTAGCGTAACTCATAAGTTTAATATCACTTTAAGAAAAAAATTTGTTCGCTTTCATTTAAATGTGTTACATTCTCTAGGGTTTCGGGGCGGGCGTTACACGACCCGATAGCTTGTCCCCGCGAAATTATGATATATATATTTTATCGAAGTGATAGTAGTATTTCAAAGAGACTGTGTTTTTTGGTACTATCGATATTCCAAAGGTGATCAACATTAGCATCAGTGTGACTGTGTGTCTTCGGCATGAGACTTTTTCAAGTCCCTCTGAAATGTTGATGAGTGGGACACAACACAGTATGGTGACAAGTGAGCTAGAATGAAGAATGGTAATGTATAGTCAAGGAGTGAATGAAAGGATGATGTGTGGTGATCATTTAGTGGTTGATCTTTGTATCATTGTTGCAAAATCAAAAATAATTTTTTATCAACAAGAGTATGACTGTCTGAAGATTGGAGTCACTTCATCAAAGAGACATTGTGGCTTCGATGGGAGTACATTTCATGTCTCCTCGATAAGGCGATAGTGTTTTACAGATGAAAAAGGTCAAAGCACAATCATTTTATGTTGAATTTAATGGCACAGTTCATCAATGATAGATCGAACAATGTAGATGGAAGAGCACTCATTAGAGTGACTACATAGTTTTGAAGTGACAAATGTTAGGAGTTGCATGCAGAAAATATCAATTAAATGTAAATAAAGATTAAATAGAGAAATGAAAAACATAGAAATAATAATAGCAAGAGACAATTTTTAACATGGCTCACCCAAACTCAAGATACATCCAGCAACAGAGAGTCTAATATTATTATCTAGCAAATCAAACTGATTACAAATAGCAATCCTTGCAACTCAATATCGTTGCAAATGGTACAATACAATATCAATGGAAACCCTAACCCTTAGCCATTTTATCAAGACTTATGTTGGTTACAAAATAGGGTTTTTTTATGTCGGCCAATAGAAAAAATAACTCCCAACACCTTTATAAAATAATAAAATTCGTTTGAGGTTTCAAGGGCACTGCCCCTTGACCCCACCCTGTATCATGTCATGGGCATTGTCCTTGGATCCTGTAAGGGGCGCTGCCCCTTGACCCTATCTTGGGGGTGCTACCCCCAAACCCCTATTGAATAATTTGGGGGGAAACCACGTTGATACAAGTGTGGAAAATTTAACCTCCAAGTCTGATTAGGCTCCATATAACAAGAATTTCCCACTTGGAGACTGATCAGACTCCACAACATATCATCTCCCACTTGGAGACTGATCATAACATCGTTGACCCTGTAGCTCCCACTAGAAATAAACACCTTGGACCCTATTGTTCTGTTTTTGTTGTTTTCAGTCTTGAAGACCAACCAAAGTTAAAGAGGAGCTCAGCTTCTCCCTTGTCACTGCCTTTGTAAACATATCCATTGGATTTTCATCTGTATGTATCTTTTCCATCCTTAACTTTTCATCATCCAACACTGACCGAATGAAGTGATACCTCAACTATATGTGTTTGGTCTTTGAATGCAAGGAATAATTCTTTGCAAGATGTATGGCACTCTAGCTGTCCATAAACAAATAACTGTTAGCCTGTCGTTTTCCCAGATCTTCCATGAAAGATTGCAGCCATATCATCCCCTTTCTTTCCTCTATTGTAGCTACATACTCTGCCTCTGTGGTGGATAAAACAACCACCTTTTGCAACTTGGAGATCCAACTCACCATTGTTCCACCTACATTAAAGACATAATTTGTAGTACTCAGCCTGGTATCAATATCCCTTGCCAAATCTGAGTCTACATAACCTAATAAATCAATTTTAGAGCCCCCAAAACATAAATGTTTATTGGATGTACCTCTCAAATACCTGAGAACCCATTTTACTGCATTCCAATGCTCCAATCCGGGATTACTCATATACCTGCTTACGACTCCAACATGTGCAATATTCGGTCTCGTGCATACCATAGCATACATTAAACTTCCTACAGCTGAAGTATATGGTACCTTGGACATTTTGTTTTTATCCTCTTGTGTCTTTGGACACATCTCCTTAGTCAATTTTAAATGACTAGGCAAAGGTGTGTTGACAAATTTTGCATTCTCCATATGGAATCTCTACAACACCTTTTCAACATAATTGGCCTAAGATATAGTCAATTTTTTGTTCTTCCTATCTCTACAATTTTTCATACCAAGGATTTGTTTTGCTGCCCCTAAATCCTTCATAGAAAATAATTTTTCTAAGTGTTGTTTTAACTCACTTATGTGATCCATGTTAGACCCCGATACAAGCATGTCATCAACATATAAACATAAAATAATGTAGTTGTCATTATCCAACCTCTTAAAATAAACACAATGGTCAAAATTACACCTACTGTAGCCTCGCTCAACCATAAAACTATCAAATTTCAAGTACCATTATCGAGGTGCTTGTTTCAAGCCATATAAACTCTTCTTCATTCTGCACACCAATTTATCCTTACCTTTGACCTCAAATCCTCGAGGTTGTTCCATATATATCTCCTCCTCCAAATCATCATGGAGAAAGGTGGTTTTCACATCTAGCTATTCCAAATGCAAATCTTCAGTAGCACAATACTTAAAACAGTACGAATAGAAGTCATCTTTAACTACCGAAGAAAAAATTTTAGCAAAATCAATGCCTTTTTTCTGTGCAAATCCTTTGACAACTAACCTGGCTTTAAATATGTTCTTACCTCCATCTTCCTCTTTTAGCATATAAACCCATTTGTTTGGTAAATCCTTTTTACCTACAGACAACTTACATAATTCCCAAGTTTGATTTTTCCACAAGGATTCCATTTCTTCATTCATTGCAAGCTCCCACTGAACCTTTGTATCCACTTGCATAGCTTCATCATACCCTTTTGGTTCACCAACACCTATTAACAAAATAGAATACAAAGAGGGAGAAAACCTTTTAGGAGGTCTACTTAGCCTTGTTGACCATCTAACATTCACTGGAGTTTGTGGTATTTCTTGTTGTTGTTGCAGAGCATGAGGGAGAAAACCCTTATAGTTCACCAACATTTGTTAACAAAATATAATACAAAGAGGGAGAAAACCTTTCAGGAGGTTTACTTAGCCTTGTTGACCGTCTAACATTCACTAAAGTATCATCCAACACCACAAAATCCTTTTCTTTCTTCTCATGCTACTACAACTGATCTTTGTACAATACCTTCTCATTGAATACAACATCCTTGCTTCTCACAATTTTTAGATTTTCAACATCCCAAAGCCTATAACCAAATTCATTAATGCCATATCCAACAAAGATACACTTTTTTTGGTTTTGCATCCAACTTGATTCTATTTTTAGAATCTACATGTACAAATGCTTCACATCCAAAGGTTTTGAGAAAAGAATAACTCGCCTTCTTTCCTGTCCATGCTTCCTCTGGAATACCACAACCCAAAGGAACTAAAGGGCCTCTATTAATTAAATATACAACGACATTGACAGCCTCTACCCACATGTTTAAAGGCAACCCAACGTGCAATCTCATCTCCTTGCATGCTCCTTTATTGTCCTATTCATGCACTCAACCACTCCATTTTCTTGTGGATTCCCTGGAACCATTTTCTACCTACGAATTCCATTAAAGGAACAATAATCCTCAAATTATTTGTTGTAATACTCACCACCATTATCAGATCTGAGACATTTTAATCTTTTACCTATCTCATTCTCAACCAAGCTTCTCCATTTCTTAAATGTTTCAAATACATCATATTTCTGCCTAAGGAAATAAATCCAAACCTTCCTAGTTGCATCATCTATGAATGCAACATAATACCTAGAGCCACCGAGAGAAGATACCTGAGTTGGTCCCCATACATCTATATGCACAAGCTCCAACTTTTCATCTTTCTTTTGTTTCCCATCCTTGAGAAAACTAAATCTCTTTTGTTTTCCATACGCACAACTTTCACAAAAATCCATATTAATGCATTTCAAACCTAGTAAAAATTTCTTAGAATGAAGTACCTTCATACTTTTTTCACTCATATGCCCAAGTCTGTTATGCCACAGTGTTGTCTCAGAACCTACAACAACTGTTTCAGTCTCTTCTCGCAAACCCGTAGCAATTGTTCCTGAACCTGTTTTTGTTTTCTCTACAACAACTAAAGTAGAAGGAACATTATGACCTGTACAAAGATATAAGGTGCCTACTTTCACACCTTTTTCTACTATTAAGGCACCTCTTGAAACCTTCCAATTTTTATCATTAAAGTAACCGTGCAACCTTCATCACCTAGCTACCCTACTAAAATTAAATTCCTACTCAACCTTGGAATGTTCCTTACCTCTTGTAGTAGCCAATGATTCCCATTCTACAACTTAATCTTAATTCTTCCCTTTCCAAAAATTTGACAGGGTTCGTTATCTCCCAAATAAACCAACTCAAAATCCCCTTGGACATAGTCAAGAAAATAACTTCTATCTAGGGCGTAGCATGAAATGAGGCCCCTAAATCTAAAACCCATGAATCATCAACATTTTTAAGGGAAAGAATCAAAGCATCCTCATCAGATTTGTTACTTACCACATTTTACTCTTTACTTCCTTCCTTTTTGTCTCCTTTATTTTCCTGAGACCAACAATCTTTCTTTAAATGACTCGGCTTACCATAGTACTTGCAATCCCTCTTGTCTCTAGATTGGGACCTTTTGTCCTTTGATTTTTCTCATGACTTCCCACAACTTCCAAAATTGTTTCCTCCCTCCTTTGTTCTTCCCCTACTTTCTACATTCAAAACATTGCCTGATGTGGATGTTCCACCAGCTTTCCTATGAATTTCACTCAAAAATAACACCAACATCATCAAATTTCAATGTATTCAAAACAAAAAAATTGTTAACCTGCACGCTTTGCAAAGCGTAGTATCTTTCCAAATAAGATTCATTGAAGAAATCAGATAATAGCCAAAGGCTATCTGATTTATAAGATCTCTAAAGGCACGAGTTAAGAGTCACTTCGTTTTGCTAAAAGAAGATCAACTTTAAATAATTATTTGTTAAGATATGTCTCTTACCCAAGTGGCGCGATTATCTAAATAAGCCGACTTTATTTAAATAGAGCAAATTTAATAAAGTTGTCTTTGCACAAGAGGCCGACATTGCATTTTGAAAGGTCACATCCATTGGAGATATTCCCTATTGTCATCTATAAAAGGAGATCCTTGTTATTCATTTGAGATATCGATTTATCAAGCAAGTTCGATTTATTCCTTCAGTCAAGTGCGAATTCCTTCAAGAACAGATTGCGAATTTCTCTAAGTGCAGATTTAGATTACAAGGAAGAGCAGATTATCTTCTGTCATTGCATCTAGAGTTGATGCTGGTTATTGGCCTTGTATTGGCCTCATTGTAAAGAGAATTACTGCCATTACTTTATATATAAAAGAGAGATCTTTGTTGCTGGGTTTTTCTCCCTCAAGAGGAGGGTTTTCCCAGGGTATATGCTGTGTTTCTGTGTCTGATTTTTAAATTAATTTTCTGTGCACTTATCTGATCACTAATTTAACATGGTATCAGAGCGGGTGTGAAAAAGATCGTGGTTAGATTTGTGCTTTCACAGCTTATTCTATTCTTTTGTTGAGGGTTCTTATCTATCTTCACTACATTCAAAATGGTGAACGGATTGAAGATCGAAGATAGACTCGATGGAGCTTCAAACTACATCTCATGGAGATTCCGAATCATGCTTACATTGGAGGAGAATGATTTGGTTGAATTTGCGGAGACCAAGGTTCCCGAACCTGAAGAGGAAGAAGAGAAGCTGCAATGGAGGAAGAAAGATATCAAAGCAAAGAAGTTGCTGGTTGATTCCGTAAAGGATCACATTGTTCCTATCATCTCTAAGATGAAGACTGCAAGGGAGATGTTCAAGTCTTTGGAAGAAATGTATGAAATCAACAACACCAGCCGGGCTCTTGCACTGAAGCAACATCTTCATCATGTGAAGATGTCAAAAGGAGAGACCGTGATCGCCTACTTCATGAGAATTGCAGATTTGAGAGATCAGCTCTCCTCTATTGGTCATATGGTTGAAGATAAAGATTTGACAATGCTTGCACTCAACGGTTTGCCATTATCTTGGGAGTCCTATATTCAAGGAATTAGTGCAAGGTCTAAACTTCCGAAGTTTGATCGTTTGAGGGCCGACTGCATCCAAGAGGAATCAAGGTTGATGGCTAGAGGTGTTGGCCCAAGTTCTTCTAATCAAGAAATCCATGTTCTTGCAGCCCAAGCTTCAAAGAAGAAAGGAAAAGGTGGAAAGAAGGGACACTTCAAGAGGAATCGTGTCAAAGGAAATGATGATGCTTCCCCTCCCAAGAAGAAGAGAGATTTGTCTAAAATTCAATGTTTTAGGTGTGACAAGTTTGGTCATTTTGCTAAACATTGCCCTGACAGATCTAAGCATCAAGCCTCTGTTGCAGATGTAGAGAATGTTTCTCCTCAGAAGGATGAATATCTGTTTTGCTCAGCCTTGTCATGCAATGTTGCCACCGATACCAACACATGGTTGATTGACAGTGGGGCTTCTCGTCACATCACCGGATTCAAGGAGTACTTATCAAATTTGGTGAAGAAAGACTCTTTGGAACAAGTTATCATTGGAGATGATGCTAGCTACACCGTGAAAGGGATTGGGACCTCTACTCTCCATTTGGATTCAGGTATCACACTTCAGTTGAGCAATGTTCTTTATGTTCCGGGGATCAAGCGCAATCTCATCTCTATTTCAGCCCTAGAAGATAAAGGATATCAAATTGCCTTCTCAAAAGGCAAAGTTCTTGTATGGATGGAGAACTCTAGTTTCAAAGATGCTCGAGTTATTGGAGTGAGACATGAAAGTCTCTACAGGGTTTGCACTCGTCCTCTACAAGCCTTGGTTCATGATACTTCTTCTCTATGTGATCTTTGGCATCGAAGATTGGGGCATCTACACTTTCGTGCTTTGCCTATTATGGAAAAGATGGTGACAGGTCTACCCAAGTTCGACAAGGAGCATGAAGGCACTTGCAAGGGTTGCGCTCTAGGTAAGAACGTAAAAGCCTCTTTTCATAGTAGTGAAAGTAGATCTAAGAGTATTTTAGATCTCATCCATTCAGATTTATGTGGTCCTATGTCTGTTCCTTCTTCAAGCGGATTTTTGTATTATGTACTGTTTATTGATGATCACTCTAGGAAAACTTGGATTTATTTTTTGAGGTCTAAAGAGTCTGAGGAAGTATTAGCTAGATTTAAGGAGTTTAAAGCCTTAGTAGAAAACCTTTCTGGTAAAAGAATTAAGGTCCTTAGATCTGACAATGGTGGTGAATACACCTCTAGCAGTTTTCTAGACTTTTGTACAGATGCAGGGATTAAGAGGGAGTTCAGTGTTCCCTATAATCCTCAGCAGAATGGTGTTGCAGAAAGAAAGAACAGGACAATCATGGAAGCAGCAAAGGCCATGATTCATGATCAAGATTTACAGACTTTCTTATGGGCAGAAGCTTCCAGGACAGCTGTGTATGTGCAGAACAGAAGTCCTCACAAGGTTTTGGAGAATATAACTCCGGAAGAAGCCTTCACAGGGAAGAAGCCTGAAGTTAGTCACTTAAGAATCTTTGGATGTCCTGTCTATATCCATGTTCCGAAGGAGAAGAGAACTAAGTTGGAGCCTCTGGCAAGAAGGGCATCTTTGTGGGCTACAACGAGACATCTAAAGCCTACAAAATCTACATTCCAGGACAAAAGTTGATTGAGATCAGTAGGGATGTTACTTTTGAGGAAGACATTGCATTTAGGAGATCCAAGGGCACTCACATGGAGATCAGTAACGAAGAGTCTCCTCAGGATATGGAAGTTGACCATGCTCCTGAGTTTCAGAAGGAGACTGTTGAACCAAAAGAAGATGCTGATCCTGTTGAACCCTTGGAACCTACTGATGGGCCTACTGACATTGTCATTGGAAGAAAGAGACCTCTATGGGCTAGGCGTACTATGCAAGAGGCAGAAAGTTTTGCAGCCCCTAGAGGCACATTTAGAGAAAGTAAAAGGCCTCATAAGTTCTTCAATTATGTTGTCTTAATGAGTCAGATTATTGATTCAGAACCTTCATGTGTTGAAGAAGCATTCAGTCATCAGGTTTGGAGAGATGCAATGGCAGAGGAGTATCAATCAATTCTGAAGAATGATGTTTGGGATATTGTTCCTAGACCTAAGAGCAAATCAGTGGTATCTTCGAAATGGCTCTTCAAAATCAAGCATGCTGCAGATGGGAGCATTGAGAAGTACAAGGCAAGATTTGTAGCTCGAGGGTTTTCTCAGAAAGAGGGAGTTGATTACGAAGAAACATTTGCTCCTGTTGCCCGTTACACTTCTGTCAGAACCATCATTGCCATTGCTGCATCGAGAGGATGGAAGATTCATCAGATGGATGTGAAGATAACATTTCTCAATGGCGTAATTGAGGAAGAAGTTTACATTGAGCAACCTGATGGTTTTGAAGTTCATGAGAAGGAGTCACATGTGTGTAAGTTGAAGAAGGCCTTGTATGGTCTTAAGCAGGCTCCTCGTGCTTGGTACGAAAGGATTGATCAGTACCTATCTAGTTTGGGCTTCCTGAAGAATGATGCTGATTCAAATCTCTATTTCAAGGTAATCAATGGTGATGCACTAATATTGGTTTTATATGTTGATGATTTGATTCTTACTGGAGAAGATCACCTGATTCTCGAGTGCAAGAAGGAGTTGACTTCAGAATTTGAGATGAAGGACCTTGGGCTCATGCATTACTTTCTTGGTTTAGAAGTCTGGCAGAAACCAGATGAGATGATTCTAAGTCAAGGAAAGTACACCATTGATATACTTAAGAGATTTGGCATGATGGATTGCAAATCCATGTCTACACCTATGGAGACCAATCTTCATAAATTGAAGGAGGCTGCAGCTAGTTCAGATTTGGTGGATCCTACATTGTATAGACAGCTGATTGGATCCTTGATGTATCTAGTTAACACTAGACCTGATATTTGCTATGCAGTGAGTGCACTTAGCCAGTTTATGTGTGATCCGAGACAGATACATCTTGTTGCAGCCAAACATATCCTGAGATACTTGGCGCGGCACGCTTGGATATGGGTTGAGGTATACCGATGCACTTGGAGTTAAGCATGGTTTTACATTTTGATTGGGCAAAAGTTGTGTCACTGTGACGGAAGAGCACCTCTCGTTGTTGCTTCCGCCTTTGGGTTCTCTATGATTTCCGGTGCGCCAGAAGCAACATTCAGAAAGCATTGAGTACGCCAGAGGCCGGCATTGCAGCTTGCATGGCAACTCGGGAAGCAGTGTGGCTTCGTAAGCTCCTTTCAGGATTGTTTGGACAATCAATGGAGCCTACCATCATCCATTGTGATAATCAGAGTTGCGTGAAGCTTTATGTCAATCCTGTGTTCCATGACAGAACGAAGCATGTCGAGATCAAGTACCACTACATCAGAGATATGGTACTACGAAAGGCTGTACAGTTGAAGTACATCAGCACTGATGAGCAGACGGCAGATATTCTCACCAAGCCTCTCTCAAGGATAAAGTTTGTATACTTTCGAGAAAAGCTTGGTATGGTGGAGAATCCAGCCTTGACTGAGAAAGAGTCTCAGTATCAGTGATCCTTTCTATCTTTTACCATAGTATGGTTGTAGCCATTATGGTAGATATCGTGTTGAGGCGATATCCAATATCATGTTGAGGTGATATATATCTTTACCATAGTTTGGTTGTAGCCATTATGGTAGATATCGTGTTGAGGCGATATCCAATATCACGATGAGGTGATATCTATCTTTTACCATAGTATGGTTGTAGCCATTATGGTAGATATCGTGTTGAGGCGATATCCAATATCACGTTGAGGTGATATTCTCTTGATTACCATAGTATGGTTGTAGCCATTATGGTAGATATCGTGTTGAGGCGATATCCAATATCACGTTGAGGTGATATTCCTTTGATCACCATAGCATGGTTGTAGCCATTATGGTTGATATCATATTAAAGCGATATTTGACATCACGATGAGGTGATATGACTTGAGCAGCTGGAAGAGTGCTCCTTAGCTGAGAGGGAGTGTTAATGCTTCAAGCAGCATCGTAGCATCTTCCAGCACATTCATTGAAGAAATCAGATAATAGCCAAAGGCTATCTGATTTATAAGATCTCTAAAGGCACGAGTTAAGAGTCACTTCGTTTTGCTAAAAGAAGATCAACTTTAAATAATTATTTGTTAAGATATGTCTCTTACCCAAGTGGCGCGATTATCTAAATAAGCCGACTTTATTTAAATAGAGCAAATTTAATAAAGTTGTCTTTGCACAAGAGGCCGACATTGCATTTTGAAAGGTCACATCCATTGGAGATATTCCCTATTGTCATCTATAAAAGGAGATCCTTGTTATTCATTTGAGATATCGATTTATCAAGCAAGTTCGATTTATTCCTTCAGTCAAGTGCGAATTCCTTCAAGAACAGATTGCGAATTTCTCTGAGTGCAGATTTAGATTACAAGGAAGAGCAGATTATCTTCTGTCATTGCATCTAGAGTTGATGCTGGTTATTGGCCTTGTATTGGCCTCATTGTAAAGAGAATTACTGCCATTACTTTATATATAAAAGAGAGATCTTTGTTGCTGGGTTTTTCTCCCTCAAGAGGAGGGTTTTCCCAGGGTATATGCTGTGTTTCTGTGTCTGATTTTTAAATTAATTTTCTGTGCACTTATCTGATCACTAATTTAACATTAACAACCATTACCAAGCTATTCCAGTTTTCAGGCAAAGAACACAGAATCAAAAGATCCCTAAATTCTTCATCAAAGTTTACAGTTACAGAAGTTAATTGACTAGTAATCGTATTAAACTCATTTAAATGATCAACAACTGACTCACCTTCTACCATTTTCATATTAAATAAACGCTTCATAAGAAATAACTTATTCAAAGCGAGAGGCTTTTCATATAAATTTTCCAAGGTTTCCATCAATTCTTGATTTGTCTTTGCTATTGTAATATTGAAGGCCATCGATTGTGCTAGGCATAAACAAATGGTTCCCAGTGCCTTTCTTTCTAGAAGATTCCAATCCTCATCAGTCATTGTTGCGGGTTTCTTGGCTATTCCTTCCAATGGCCACCATAAATCCTTCTAATAGAGACAATCCTCCATATGCATCTTCTATAATTGATAGTTCTACCCATTGAATTTATCTACCTTCAATTTACCCTTGTTAGCCATTGCTCCCACTCAATCATGATACCTTCTTTCAGATGATAATCAAACACAACCCACTCTGATACCACTTGTTAGGAATTGCATGTAGAAAATATCAATTAAATGCAAATAAAGATTAAACAAAGGAATGAAAAACATAGAAATAATAATAGTGAGAGGTAATTTTTAATGTGGTTCACCCAAACTCAGGCTACATCCACCAACAAAGAGTCCAATATTATTATCCAAAAAATTGAACTGATTACAACCAACAATCCTTGCAACTCAATACTGTTGCAAATGCTACAATACAATATCAACAGAAACCATAACCCTTAGTCATTTTATCAAGACTTATGTTAGTTACAAAATAGGGTTTTTTTGTGTTGGCCAATAGAAAAAATAACCCCTGATGCCTTTATAAAATAATAAGTCATTTGAGGTTTTGGGGGCACTGCCCCCGAGCCCCCGCGGGGGTGCTATCCCTCAACCTCACCTTGTATTATGCTCGGGGCGCTGCCCTTGGACCCCACAAGGGGTGTTTCCCCTTTACCCCATCATAGGAGTGCTACCCCCAAACCCCCATTGAATAATTTGGGGGGGGAAACCACACTGATAAAAGTGTGGAAAATTTAACCTTTGATTATGATTAGGCTCCATATAACAACAACAAAGTCTTTCTTCCCTTCAAATTTTTGATGGACAGGTAGCGACGATCAACCATGTTGATCATTGAAGGCGGATTAAACGGTGTAGATGTAATATTTCTCATCGAAGAGAAAGATGGAGATCGGTGAGACAATATTTGGTTTCCCCTCGATATGGCATTATAGGTCAATGGTGATAAAGAAAAGACAATTGATTGGTGATAAAGTGTTCATGCACTACACCCAAATGGTGCATGATTCCTGATGCTGGTGAATTAGATTGATTGAATGAAGAATATGATAGAAGATTTTCGAATAAATGATTGGTTATTCTAGATGATGATGAATATAAACAAAGTGAAAAAGTAGGAGAATTTATTTTCTACATTTTGTCT
>VDFB02095770.1:0-11197 GCA_007258455.2 Sequoia sempervirens | reverse complement strand
TGGTATGGAGTCATGTGCTAAGGGTGCTTCTTTTGTCTCCTTCTGAGGTATAGGCTCTTCTGGAGGAGCTTCTGCTTCAACTATTGATGGCTCCTATATGACTATACCTGAGAAGTCTAACCTTCTTTTTACATTTTTTGTTGACTTGCTGCCCTTCACACCATCTTGAGACTGACTTACGCCCTTCCCTTTTGATTGTGCTTTGGAAGAGGAGGGAAATGACGGATTTACTCTTGGCGGCTCTGCTGTTGGTATGGATTTCTTCCTTTTAAGCACTAGGAAGACCTTGCTATGTTCGAGGACTTGCCTTGTCCTTTCCTCACCTGAGAGGGATACCTTATTAGCCCAGTTGACTTGAGAAAGGGGCTGATTTTCAATTCCCTTTCAGGCATACATCGGGAGTAACACATCCTCACCCTCATCTGACAATCCTTCAATATCCTCTGAAAGGCAATATTTCATCTAGTGAAGAGTGAGCCTGTTCTAACTATGCCTTCGCACCTCGAACTCATCTGTACAATTAGCCAAAAATCTTCAAGTGCGGATATATGAGCATAGTTTTTCTCAAGTCAGCCAGCGTAGACACAATGAGGGTCATAAGATCGTCTCTCGCTGTAAGGCTTGAGACCAAGTTTGTCTAACTCATCTCCCATTGTCTTAGCATCTGTTGTTGTCCTGCATGTATAGATTCCCAGTCCCAATGGAAAATTGAGGGAGGGTTTCTTTCTATTCCTCAAGAATACGTGGACATCATGTGCTTGCCTTAAGAACTACATGAAGACAACTTCATCTGATGGGTACCTTGGTAGCATGAGTGGGGCACCTGAATAGCCATAGACTCTGAGATAGGTGAAAGTAGGAAATTGTATGAACCAATCTGCCCATTCTGCCATCGCTGCCCTGGCAACTGAAGAGACGCAAACGTGCAATTCATTGTCCAGGTCCCACACTGTGTACATCAAAAAAGCCTCATTCACCCTCTTGTAGTGATGCAGTGACTTCGTGAATTCCAATTGAAGATAGTAGTTGTAGATATGATGTACACTCAATGATCCCTTGGTGTTCAACCCTCTGAATTGACCTTGATAGGCCACTAAGTAGACTATGTAAGAAACCATATGGAACTCATGAATCTGGAAGTATTTTGTTATCTGTTGATGAAGGTTGTCACTGATCAAGGTAGGCCAATCATAGAACTCAGTCTTCTTCATGATGTGGGGTATGGCGTAGAACATCCAAGGCTGAAACTTGGTAGCATCCTCAGATCCAGTCACCCTATTGAGCAAGGCGATTATGATAGCAATATCATCTTTGAACTCTCCTCGCCCAATGTTCTTAGGCAAAGTCTTATGCTTTTCCTTCATCCAACTTTGTGCAATCTTCTTACTGTACTTGTCTTTGTGCATTTCCCATATCCTCTCACATTCGCCCTTTGAGATAGTAACACTTTCAGGCAATGGGGGAATGGAAAAGCATTTCTCGATCATATTAGGGTTCAAACTGCAAATCATCCTGCCATCAACTGATTGAATCTCCCTTGTAGTCGGGTTGTAATGCTTGATGCAAGCGATTACAAACTCGAGACTCTTAACTGATATAGGAATAGACGTTGCGAGGAGTCCAGAGTGTCCCAGGTTTTTGATGGTAGTGTTGCCTGCGCTCTCCAAAGCGTGTAGATTAAACACCGGTTTGATATGATCCAAGTCTGTCTCAACTGTTTTGATGAAATCATGGTAGAGAGTTGATTCGGTCTTGAAATCATTGGGAGTGTACTCAATTTCGGAAACCTTGAAGAATGACTGTAACCTCGCCTAAGTTTAGACAAGTTTTGAGCAACTTACTATTTTTAGAATGCTGATTTTCTTGCTCCATCGGACAAATTTTTGAAAAAAAATTTGAGCTATGGGTTTTGCTTAGAATTTCGTTACAATACAACCCAAATCGTCCGTTTTTGAAAATTTTGAATTTATATATAAAAAACAGCAAGCCCTAATTTCTTCAATTTTTCACGAAAAAAGCTAGCACCTAGGTTTTGTTCAAAATACAATGAAAAATGAACCCAGTTGACTAGATTTGAAAAATCTTGATGGTTGATTGAAAAAGCAGCCAACCCTAGAATTTGAGGTTTTGTTTAAAAAAGCTGTGATATTGGTTTTCTTCAGAAGACTGATTTGAGAGGACCCAGATGATTAAAAACTGAATGCACTGAGGATTTCACTGAAATGCAAAGCAAAAAGCAGCTGTTGCAACTTGAAGTTCTTGAAAATTTCTTCAGAAGAATCAGAAGATAGGACCCAGATGACTGAAAATTTGAAAATCTTGGCCATCTTCTTGAAAAATTTGATCTTCTGGATGAAAAAGCATGAAAAAGGAATGGTTTATGTTGCTGGTCTGAAAAATTTGATGAATAACCAGCAAACTGAGTTCTTGAATCTTGAAAAATTTCTTCAAACTTGCTGCTCCAACTTTCTCCTTTGAATGCTACCTGCAAAAATAATGAAAATTACATTGAAGAGAGGTGTTAAAATAGACTTATGGTTTGAAATAGGTCTGCTTTCTTTTGCTTTCATCCTCAAAAACCTTAAAAACCTTTGTTCATTGAACTTGGACGTCCTCATCCTCTCACAAACTTGGAAACTTTGAAAATCTTGAAAATTTTACTAAGGCATGAGAAGTTGGGCGCCCTTCTTGGCTAGAAGACCCACTTCAAGCAGTGTTAGTCATTTTTTTGATATTTTCAACTTTGCACAACTTTAACCCACTAATTTGACCCAATTTCCGGCTTTCAGACTAATCTAATGAGCGAGCTGAATGATTCATCGCGGAGTCTGACCCGTTCTGAGAAGATTGTTCTGGAGGTGTCTCTGGCAGAAAACTTCGTTTCATCCTTCAAAATCATAAGTGCACATCCTCTCCAGGGGCGCCCATCCTTCACAGACTTGGAATATTTTTAATTTCTTCATTAACTTCTCTTCTACAGATGATCTTGTTGAATTTGGTGATCCGAGCATCAGATTGACTGATGGTTATGCTCGTTGCAAAGCTGAGGAGATATCAAGAGGGGTCTCCTACAAGAAACTTCATCAAACAGTTGATTTGGGCCTTCAAAAGGTTGCGCGCCCACTTCAAGCTATGGCGCCCAAACTCACCAGAGTTAGAATATTTTTGTTGATTTTAAGTGATCGATGTAATGCATAAATAAATCAAAAATCGACAAGATAACTCAAGAATACCTGAAAACCCTCTTGAGGGAAAACCCAAGAACAAAGATCTCTTTATATTTGATACAACAAAGGCACATTCACTTTGGCTAATGAGGTCGTAACACAAGCAAGCACAACCGATCTTGCCCTAGATGCACAATGTATGAAGATTCTTCTCCTAGAAATTCCATTTCAGAGAGATTTGCAACTTTCCTTGAATGAGTTCTATTCATTTTTTATCTTAACACGCTCACACCTTGACACATTCATATGAATAGATCATCGGCCGACACAGACCGGAGGATGCACCCGAAGCACCTAATCCAAACACTGGTAATTTTACACCCTCAGAACCGATTGCACCTGATGTAATATATAACATTGTTATGTTCACACTTGACTGCTATGTTCGCCTTTGTTCCCCTTGACTTCTCTCGTTATGCCCGCCTTTGTTTGCCCTCGACTTCTTCTCATGAGCCCACCCTTGTTAGCCCCTTTGACTTCTCTCGCTATATTTTCCTCGACAAGGTCGGGCTTTTGCTATGTTCAGCCTTGACGTATTACGAATATCAACTCAATTTTTTTTTTGATGATATACAAGGAAGGATGAAGGTGAATAAATACAAGACGCATTCCTCAAAAACCTTCAAGTCGGCCTCAACTAAATGTCTTCTAAAGAGAAGCATAAAATGCTTTTATGTCGGCCCAATAAAAAAAACAATAATAATATATGTCGGCCTTGGTAGATGGATAATACAAAACAATAAGTATAAGTTGAATAGCCAACGGCTATCATTCAACTTATATTCTCACATGTTGAGCTGGAAGGAACTACCGCGGCTGCTCTAACATTAACACTCCCTCTCAGCTAGGGAGAGAACTTCCAGCTACATAGAACATATTATCTCCATATGAGGTTCATCCGCCACCATTGCCTGCAATCAGATATAAAGAGAGATATATCACCTCAATGTGATATCAACCATCACATGGTTAAGTGCTAGTGTTCATCACTTGCGTGATGATGTCACCTCAATGTGACTTTCACCATGGCTCTCCCAGAGGGTGAAACACAAGCACAGAAAGATCATCACGGACTCTCTCACGTGATGTTGTCATGGAGTCACACACATGACATCCACCATGACTCTCTCAGAGGGTGGAACCGAGGACTTTCACCTCAAATTCTTCCGTCACAGAAGAAGATGCAATAGTAAGTACAAGTGTTCATCACTTCATGATGTTGTCACTGTAAGTGGCTTTCACCATGACTCTCTCTGAGGGTGAAACACAAGTGCCAAGATATGTCATGAGCGTCAGCATTACGGTTCACCATGACTCTCTCTCGAGGGTGGAAAACGAGGGCTTTTCACCTCAAATTCTTCACAAGAAAGTGCATTGGGTTTCACTCGAACTTCTCACAGAAGAACTCATTAAGCAAGGCTCACTGAGCACGACTCATACTCACAGGTCAGATTCCTTCCACCATACCAAGCTTTGTCTCTCGAAGTACACGAATCCACTTCCCTCGGCGAGAGGCTTTCAGAGAATATCCGCCACTACCTTTCTATCAAGCAATGTAATTAACTCAGACAAATTTCGGCAGCACTCATATCTCTCGAATATAGTGGTACTTGATCTCAACATGCTTGTCTCCTCGCCATGAAACACGATTGATGTAAGGCTTCAAGGCCAGCCCCCTACTATCATACGAATAATAGTGGGCTCCATTGATATCCAAACAATCCGCAGCGAGCTTACGGCCACACCGCCGAAGTTGCCATGCACGCAATATACTGCATCACTAACGCCATGTAAGATCGGCTCACGCGACAAGGAAATCTTAGCAACCCAAACTAAAGCAATACTCGGTGCTTTTCCGACTGCGGACAATAAAATGCTTCCAATCAGAATCGCAAAGACAAGTAACTCCAAGTCTACATCTGAAGTATACTTCAACCCATATCCAACTGTGCCACACAAGTATCTTAGGATATGTTTAGCTGCAACAAGATGTATCTATCTCGGATCACACATAAATTGGCTAAGTGCACTCACTGCATAGCAAATATCAGGTCTAGTGTTAACTAGATACATCAAGGATCCAATCAGCTGTCTGTACAATGTAGGATCCACCAAATCTGAACCAATCGCATGAAGATTACCATCTTCTTCGTGCTCAACAAAGTTCTCTAAATTCCTCGCACTTGCATCAACCTTCTGACTTCTTCGTCCAAGATTGCCTGCAACACTTTGACTTAGATAAATGTTTTCCAGTGCACACCTCTGGTACTGAAGAGAATTCAGAATAGTCCTCCTTGACCTCATCTCAGATCTCACTATTCTGAATAGGTTTGCGGGGCTACCAATGACAAATCCAGAAGACAATCTTGAGCAATTATGATCTCAGCAACTGAAGGGATCCTCTAAGGGTTTAGCACCGAGCCTTTTAATACAACAATCTTCACTTCTTCTCGGTGAGTTACAAGACTCCCTCTTGATCCTTGCTCCAAAGATTGCAAAGGAGACTTCTGGAAGTGAGCTCCCTCTGGTCACCAGCTCAGTCCCAAGGCTGCTTGATTATTTCTTTGGTCGGCATGACTTCGTCACAAGATGCCTCAAGCTTTTCATCATTAAGCAATTCCTCATCACCTTCTTGCTCCTGCAAGCATTTTAGAGAGAGATTACTTAACAGTTTGTAATTACCCAAAGAAATAACAAGACTGGAATCACACAAAGTTTACAATCACAGGTTATAACATGAACACATAAGAATTTATGCACAATGTTAGAACATGAATAAATCAACCTGAAGGAGAAGTATATCAAAAGATCAAACTAGAGGGTTAAAGGAACTTATCTCTATAAGTTTTGATATAGCTCTTTCGTTCATTCATTTGTTTGCTCCTCTCGAGAGTGCCTAACTCTGCACAATAAAGGAATGATCTGCACAGCTGCAGATTTCTTGAATGCATTAAACGGTTGGCATGTAGAATCAACTCTCCCAAGAGTTCAAGATTCTATCACAACACATGCATTGGAGAAGGGTATCGATGTGATCAACCTATCACAACATAAGGATACCAATCTCTTCTCTTTTGCTGATTCTTATCTCAAGGACATATATCAAAGGATTTACATGATTAGTCTAGATCAACTCACAATGGATAATTTGAAGTATTCAAAGAATCTTTGACCTAGAAATCACAAGTTAAGAGAAGTAACAATCTCCTTATACTAAACACACAATGTCCAAGATACAACAAATAAAGAATACTTGTTTATACTGTAAGATACGCTGATTTTAAGCACAGATCAACATGCAACTTTTACGGTTTGAACACAGGCCCATGATTCAAAATAGAAATGTGATTTCAACAAAACACAGAATACTTATCTTCCTTAATATTCTGATAAATGCAATTATTGAACACGGTATGCTGTTCTTATACTCAGATCAATCCACAGCCTTCATGACTCGAGCACAGACTCATGACAAGGTTAAATTTGAACAAGGCCCATGACTGCTCAAATTTGCAGTGCACTCCGTTTCCAACTGCAATCCACTAGGTTATGCAACATGCTTACTAGCAATACCCAAATTGTTAGAGATAGATAGGATCATCACTCGAAAGACTTTATCAGATCTGCACAACTGAGATTCACATAAAGGAATATAAACAAAGAAAGGAACCAAATACTTATCTCTATTTGATTGCAGCCTTTTGATTTCAACCCTTGGCAGCTCAATCTGACATGTGCTTTTAGATAACAGATCCCGGGAGGTGAGATCGCCGCATATAACTCTCAGATCTCAGATTGATAGCAATATGTCTCAAGTAAACTCATGAAGAGAGCCAAGATGATGCACTCCTTTCGTAGATGACAAAACTGGACTTTTCTGAAATGGAAGGACCAAAGAATGCATCCCGCACAAAAGTACTCTACTTGCTCAAGTAGAAGACGTTAGATCTGACTTCAAATTATTTTTTCAAGATCTGATCGGATCTTTCCACAGACCCGCTCTGATACCATGTTGATTTTATGTGATCAGATGTAAATGCACAGAAATAAATCAAAAATCAGACAAGATAACACAGTATATACCCTGGGAAAACCCTCCTCTTGAGGGAGAAAAACCCAGCAACAAAGATCTCTCTTATATTTGATACAACAGTGGCAATAATTCACTTTACAATGAGGCCGAACACAAGGCCAATAACCAGCATCTATTCTAGATGCAATAACAGATGAAGATCTGCTCTTCCTAGAAATCTGTACTTAGAGAGATTCGCAATCTGCTCTTGAATGAGTTCGCACTATCTTTATCTTTAACACAGTCCGCACCTTGACACAGATTCATATGAATAGATCGCTGCTAACACAGATCTGGAGGATGCAAATCTAGCACGAATCCAAACACAGATTTACACCTCTGTAATCTGATTGCACCTTGATGTAATATATATGCATTGTTATGTTCGCACTTGACTTCTCTATTATGTTCGCCCTTGTTCGCCCTTGACTTCTCTGTTATATTTGCCCTTGACAAGGTCGGGCTTCTTTCTGCTATGTTCGCTCTTGACAGACATGAATATCGAACTCTTATCAAGCTGACATACAAGGAAGGATGGAGGTGAATAAATACAAGACGCATTCCTCAAAAAAACCTTCAAGTCGGCCTCCACTAAATGTCTTCTAAAGAGAAGCATAAAAATGCTTTTATGTCGGCCCAATAAAAAACAATAATGCATATATTTGCCTTGTAAATAAATAATACAAATATTGCATATAAGTTGAATAGCCAATCTGCTATCATTCAACTTATATTCTGGCCATGTTGAGTCGGAAGGAACTACTACGGATGTGCTCTTAACATTAACATTTTTTACTTTTCAATGTTTGCCTTTGAATCCAAATTTTTAAAGCCTTCATCAAACCCTCTCGCTCAGCCTTTCGTGATTCCCTCGCCATTGCAAACTCGATTGACGCGGTTGAAGATCTCGGTTGAGAGTCCGGGATCAACTCAAGAAATCACGCTAGGCTACACTGCAAATTCATCTGCTTAGCTTTTAAAACTTAGCTTTTCTTCCTCAAGGCCCACTGTCTAGCTACTCTTAACCATTTTTCATCTGATTTTCATCTTCAAGTTCAAAACTTCATTCTGCATGTTCCACTTTGATCTGAATCTACCGGAGATTGGACAGTAGGATGCGTTGACGAAGATAGGCGTTGTGAAGCTGGCTAAATACTGAAGAGATTGAGCATATTCACCAACCCTAACTGTTGAGTTAGGTGCTCAAAAAAGTTGGGTGCCCCTCTTCAATTGGGACGCCCAAAGTTCCCATACTTAGTCAAATTTTGATAATTTTCATGTTTTTCATTCTGACTTCTGTTTGGATCTTCCCTGTTCAACTCTAAATCCCAGGCGACTGGATGATCTGTTGACTGCACTGTCGGATTCGTCATAGAGCTGGAAGAAAACTGAGCAACTTTGATTGGAGACTTAAACCCTAATTTCAACATTTGATGCCCTAAAAAGATGGGCGCCTATTCTCTCCAGGGGCGCCCAAGACAAGCAGTGTTAGAAAATTTTCACAGTCTTCACCCTCTTTCCTCGTTCTTCATGTTTGCTCACCAACTCGTCTTTTGTTTGATGTTCGGACATTGAATTAGATGTATGGCAACTAACTGTCCTCCATTGATGACCTTGGAGCTCTTGATATGCCTCCAGAAAAGCAGAATAGACCCACTAGGGCAAAGCTGATTATTTTGAAATTCTGACTGCACCAGTCTGACATGGAAGTATTTTGAGCCAATCAAAATCAGTTTGAACCTTAATGGACCAACTTTCTATTTTTAGAAAATTTTGTCAGTATCCATTTCAAAAGAAACCCAAAAAAGTTACTATTTTTAGAAAATTTCTAAAAATAGCAATTTTCCTAAAAAGTAGGGATAAAAAACTGAGCTATAGGTTTTGTATATTAGGTCACTCTGGGTAGATCCAAATCGTCAGATTTTGAAAATTTTACGTTTTAATCCCTCATGCAAGACATACACACCCAAATTTTGACCCTTTTTGACTGATTTAACAAGACTTTTACTCATTTCTTCAAATTGTCTTAAGTGTAAAAAAAAATTTAATTTTGGGGTACAACAATACCATCCAGAAAGATGGACACAAGTTTGTATTGAATTCTCTGAAGGAGAAGGAGAAACAGATGAAAGATTCTAGTGCTATTGTTCGTTATAGTGCAGAGAAGCAGAAAATAGAGGAAACGGAATAGGTTGAGTGCAAAAAGGTGCAGCCGTTCACAGGCCAGACTTCAAGTGTGAAGGGTAGATTGGAGACTGATTTACCACAACAGCACAATACGAGATTGAAAGGTAATGGTTTAAAGGGATGTGGTGGTCACAAGCATGGACCTATGGTAAGGAGTTGTCTAGAGAAACGGGATGACACCAACGGTGGTGGCTTGGGTGTTGAGGTTGAGTAGAACAATAGAAGAGGGAAGGCTCCCGTAGACAAGGAGCAATTGTGGATTAAAAACAAACGTGGGATTACCGTCCCATGCATCTATCAATGTTTCTGAGTTTATCTCAAAGAACATTTCTCTTACCTGACATGTCTGGTGCAGAAGCACATGGGTGCATAGGCAATCAACACCACCCAAAAACATTTCCTGGTTTGACTTCTAGGTTTTTGGATTGTTCTGGTTGGTGTTCTTTGGACATTTCTCAAGTTCGTAGGACTTCAATGGCAATGTGAATGGAAAGAATCAACTTCCCTCGACAATGGTTGCATTAATTTCTCATTTGGTACTTTTATCGCACCCCCGCGGGTGCTTAGACTGTTCTTAGCGGGCTAGTGAGGTGTGTCGTGTTCATTAAGCCCTTAACCACACTCCGGCAAAGGTTGTTCTATGGATCCACGATAACATAGGGGTACCGCTACCCCGCAACAGAATGATTGGAAGCCCACAGTAATGCGGAGGCACCGCATACTGGCGGCCGATAGTAGGAAGGTCTACGGTAATGCAAGAGTAGGCTGCAAACTGCACACCCGCGGATTGTGGTTGGATTGACTATGGTATTGTGATGTGTGGTTGGCGCAACTGTGTTGGGTTGGACTATGGATCGTCGATCTTTTCTCAGATCAAGGGCCAGAATTCAAATGGACCTAACTAAACACCAACAGTCGTAGTTTAGTTGAGATGAACAAGATGGAATGAGAGAGAGGGGTGGAACTCAGGGGAACAACAATGGCGAATTAGCAAGGACTGAGGAGAAACTAGAGCGCCTGTGTAAGAGTGGGAGCCAATTGAATGTCATTAGAGTTTGAGGCCTGTGAAGGCCAATAATTGTAATCTTTGATAGTATATTGATTGAACGATAATGTTCAATAAAACTGAATGCAATGACCTATGGATTGTTGCTATTTTGATATTGTTTTGAAATTGTTAAGTAGAGAGGATCTACTTGTATTGATTTCTAGTGTGCATATGTGAGTTGGCTGACAGAGGGAAGTACCCTCTTGCATCAAAACATTTCTTATTTTTGTTCTAGTTTTTCTCCATTAACCTGGCTTAAAGTTTGGTACTCCACTAGTTTTTTTCCTACTAAGCTCCTTCAGGTTTAAATTGTCTAGGCATTCTCTAGAAGATGCATATTCTCATTAAGCATCATTTTCTACTTGATAGGCACAAGGCTCCTATAAAAGAAAAATAGAATTGTTAGGTCAGTCTCACAAGCCTTTGCTTATTATTTCATAGCATTTACACATCTTACTCATAAATAAGTCCTCTGAAAATAAGTGGTCTGTCCTATTTGCAAAGTGTTTAATAATAAATTATATTTTCTATTGGTATTTACGCTAATAGGCTTCATTTTTTTTAATTTTGTATGGTCCTTCATAGCTATGTTTTTTTCGTATTTTATTTAATATATGTCTGTTTCATTATTAACAGGCAATTGACTCTTGTATTTTCTCATTT
>VDFB02095768.1:0-19992 GCA_007258455.2 Sequoia sempervirens | reverse complement strand
TGTATATAACAAACCTCTAAGATTCAAACCATAAAACATAACTGTATGAATGTGACATGTAAATTATAACAAGTATATATATGTGTACCATAAAACATAAGTATGTAACATGTCCAAATGTTCAATACATAAATCATAAAAAGTGTCTCCAACATGTAATAAAATGATCTCAAACATGTAATACTATAAAACAAATCTCAAAGAGAGGGATGTCTGGTATGAATAGAATCATCAGATCTATGGCTCGATCTCTCCCTCGACCTCTCCCTCGATACATGGCTCGATCTCTCTCTCGACCTCTCCCTCGATCCATGGACCGATCGCTCTACTGATCCAAGATGTGTGGATCCATGTCTTGATCCAATATCTCTCGATCTGTGTCCTGAGCCTCATCCCAACCCCTGCATGTGTTCAAGTACACATATATATGTAAAATTATCTAAAAATTTTACAATGTACTTGAGTTCAATGTGTTCAAACTTAAACATCAAGTAATTAGTTTTTTAAAATTAAATTTAAATGTACCTCATCTACATACTGCATGGGATTGCCATCATGCTCCAAATTTCCAAAGTCTGGGAATTCACCATACTGCTTAAAATTTTCAAGTACACAATTTCAATCAGGAGTTAAACCCCTAGAAGTTTTTAAAATGCATTACATAAATTTTTAGAACACAATTTTAAAAATATATACATGTATTTAAATTATAAATTGAAAGTACCTGTTGTGCCTGCTTGATGGCTCTACCAATGTCACTAAGATCACGAGAATGTAAAGACATCGTAGGGGGCTCTGTAGCATGTACAATATCAGTAGCAAAAAGAAGTCGACTATATGTCCCATGGACAGGATCAGGTGTTGCAGTAGCCTCAACGTGACCTGTAACATCCTGACGACCACCTGGACAAGCTAAAGGATCAACAGAAACATGATGTGCATGGGATTCTATAGGCTGATGTGGAATATCCTAAGCTGCATTTGCCACCCTGTGGCTCATATGTGTATGAGGATATCGTTGTCTAATAAAGTCTGGTACCCTGTCAAGAGCAATCCCATGGTCCTCACTAATAACCTGATATGCTGCTAGTAAATCCAAAATTGAGAGTCTACACGTATTACGCAGAGTCGTGTAGGTCATATGCTCGACATATGCAAGAGTAGGTAGATCGGCACTAATAAATGGATCATACGATGCAGATGTAGCCTCAGTGGGAGGAAGGTTGATCCGTGGGCGTAATAAATATCTACCAACTCGATCAGATGAAATCTGATCAATCTGCGTCGTAATAGAGGCAATGTTTTCGAAAATCTGACTCTGAGTGGACCTTGTTGCTGCCTCCCCTGCTGCTGCCAATTCCAAACGTTTTGGTAAAACCAAAAGGTTTGGGCCAACTAATGCCCTCTTGTCCACAGGCGGTGGAAAATTTGAAGGTCTAAACTGTGGTTTGTCAGAAAAACGGCCTTTACCTTGGCCAGCATGCTCAGGATAAGATGTGTAGTCCACCTCTATATGTAAATGAAATTCTGCATATAACTGTTTGACAAAATACAATGGCAGCTCATCATTGTTAGGCCATCTATGATGTGCTGCCAACCATCTAGGGTATATGAATGGCGCAACAAGAGGATCTTCACACCTCGTAACCACATATCCTCTAATTTGATTTTTTCCTCTATAAAATGGGAACATGGATAACACATTTTCACCTGAAACTAATTTGGCAACTTCTTTATGTTTCACTGTGCCAGTAACACTCCTAGCAAGAGAAATATAAAACTATTCAATGCTGATTTCATCATAAGGATTGTATGATCGAATTGTCTCAATCATCTTAATAATCTCTTGTCTAATAGTGACTAACCTATCTCGATTAGCCAAATTGGGGGAGTTGTGAATTGTTTGCTCTAAACATTTTAGAGCATTGTCCAATCTAGCAATACTATCCTGAAATATATTTGATCTAGTTTGAGCTTCTCGTTCAAAATGAGGGGAATGATGAGATCCTTCATCGGCCATGATATATATAAATAGATAGAGATCTGCATATCATTAAAACAAAATTACATAATGAACTAAACAAATTTAAATTGAAATTTTTTCAAAACTAAAAAAATATATATTTCAATTAAAGGTAAAATTTTCAAGTTTCAAAACTAGAAAACATTTTTGAATTTAAATGTATCTAATGAGATCTAGTTCAAACTTTATATCTATCGAGCTATGTGAACCTATTAAATCATAGACATGCATGTAATATTCAACCAGGAGTAAATATGGAAAAAAAATATTTATCCTTTCAACCACTCTATACTAAAATTTTGATCAAAATAAAAAAATACTCTTCATTACAATTGGTCACATATGATCTAGCCTTTCTTTGTAATCAATTATTTTTTAAATCAAACACTAGAAATTATAAAAAGGTTAACATAATTTCCTTAATTTTTTGATCTAACTTAAAACATATTAAAGTAATAAAGTTAAAATTCTTTGAAATAAATTCCTTAGGAATAAAATATAAACATATAGATACATGTGCATATATCTGTATGTACACATGTATGTATGTGGGAGGGCATGTGTGTACGTGCATGTATATATATATATATATATCTGTATGTGTGTGTGTATGTACAGCATATATATATGTGTGTGTGTGTATGTGTGTGTAGTATGTATATGTATGTGTATGTATAGTATATGTGTGTATGCATGTATGCATATACATATATAAGGCGTATGTACATGCACATGATACATATAGGTATGTGTGTATGTATGTACATGTATTACATGTATATGTATGTGTGCATGTATTGTTGCATATATATGTATGTGGTATGTACACAATGTATATACCAAGTACACACACACATATCATTGATAAATATCATTATATATATACATGCATGCAATACGCTACGGCTACGTACACACATATACATGCACATACATACATACATACACATATATGCATATACACACATACACACACATGTATACATAATACACGTACATGCAATACACACATACACATATATATAATACATACATACATGGCCATCAATATTACACATATATATGTTGTGCATGTATTATATGTATACATAAAGACATATATATATGCATATACATGCATACATGCCACACATGTACACATATGTACATATAATACATACATGTACATACATGCATACATACACACACACATACATATATATATATATATATATGCATAGACATACATACATGTACATATATATATATATATACATACATACATACACACATGTATGTACACATGCATACATACATACACACATACACACACATATACATGCATAAAGCATACATATACACATATACATTACATAATATATGTGAGACATATGTATATGTATACACATATACATATAGACAAGAGCATATATATATAGAGTGTATATATATAGGTTATATGGCATATGCAGTGGTAGAGTAACATACATACATACATACATACATGTATACATACATACATACACACATACATACATACACACATACACACATACACATGTACACACATATGTATATATATATAAAACATGCATATGCACACACATATATGTGCATATGTACATACACATATATGTGCATGTACACATATGCATACATGTACATGTACATATATATATGCATGTACATGTACATATATATATGCATATACATACATACATACACACATGTACACATATGTATATATAATTTACATACATACATACATACACGCATACATACATACACATAAGAATATAAGTCATTCTCATTGGTCTAGGTCATGCTAAGGTTTAGAAAACCACTCCTGGGTGGAAGATTAGGATCCTAATTGACTTGTGGTACAACTAAAATACATCAAAATAAAGATTAAAAATATACTTTCAAATTGGAAAAATTAGAAATACTAGTGACATGAGATTTGAAAATGAAACACTAGTGGACTGGCTAAGGTTAGTTAAGGTGTATAAAGAGATTTCACAACAAATCTCAAAAACCCCAATATAAAAGGACAAAGTAACGAATCAAGATAATATTTAAAGATTTCCAAATTTGAATATCCCAATATGATGCTCACAGAGGTGAAGCACTGGACCTTCCTGAGAGGTCACCCATCCCAATACTAGATGCAATGAGTGCTAAGTGGACCATTCATTATCATGAAAGATGGGTTCTTGTGAACCACTACTCTTGAAACATGGGTCAATGAGTATGACTTGTAAAACTACATGGTTGAATCCTAATAGCAATATCACAATTTTACATGCTATAGAAAATACCTCCTACTTATCAAATCATCTCGTCTAACTTCACATAGGGAATTCCTTTGGTGTAAATATTAATCGAAAATGTCTCTAGGTTGCATTAAGCCTTTAGTTTCCATTATGTTTGATTAGAGTCTATCATTTCATATTGATAAGCTTATATATGAATGATATGTGATAGCGGAATTTTAGGAAGTATGTGAAGGAAACTTTTAACCCCATCTCAAATACATCTCCTTAAATCTAATACCTAAAAAATAGAGCTCCTATTTTCTTATACAATATTCTATGAAGTTGATGTCTTTTATATGATTGAAATTAAAGTGTTGAAATACCCTTAAATCTAATACCTAAAAGATCGGAGCTACACTATTCAATGAAGTTGATGACTTTTATATGATTGAAATTAAACTATTGAAATAGTAAAAGCTGATATATAATATTCTATAAAGTTGATATATTTTATATGATTGAAATTAAATTGTTGAAATAGTAAATGTTGTCATTTCATATTGATAACCTTATATATGAATGATATGTGATAGAAAATTTTTAGGAAGTATGTGAAGGAAACTTTTAACCCCATCTCAAATACATCTCCTTAAATCTAATACCTAAAAAATAGAGCTCCTATTTTCTTATACAATATTCTATGAAGTTGATGCCTTTTATATGATTGAAATTAAAGTGTTGAAATACCCTTAAATCTAATACCTAAAAGATCGGAGCTACACTATTCAATGAAGTTGATGACTTTTATATGATTGAAATTAAACTATTGAAATAGTAAAAGCTGATATATAATATTCTATAAAGTTGATATCTTTTATATGATTGAAATTAAATTGTTGAAATAGTAAATGTTGTCATTTCATATTGATAACCTTATATATGAATGATATGTGATAGCAAAATTTTAGGAAGTATGTGATGAAATTTTTTGACCCCATCTCAAATACATCTCCTTAAATCTAATACCTAAAAATCAGAGCTCCTATTTTCTTATACAATAATATGAAGTTGACGTCTATTATATGATTGAAAAATAGGAGCTATAGTATTCTAATACCTTTAAATCTAATACCTAAAAAATAGGAGCTATAGTATTCTATGAAGTTGACACATTTTATATGATTGAAATTGAAGTGTTGAAATACCCTTAAATCTAACACCTAAAAAATAGGAGCTATAGTATTCTATGAAGTTGACACATTTTATATGATTGAAATTAAAGTTGTTAAAATACCCTTAAATCTCATACATAAAAAATGGGAGCTCATATTTTCTTATACAATAACTATGAAGTTGATGTCTATTATATGATTGAAATTAAAGTGGTGAAATAGTAAAAGCTATCATTTCATATTGATAAGCTTATATATGAATGATATGTGATAGCAAAATTTTAAGAAATATGTGAATGAAACTTTTAACCCCATCTCAAATACATCCTCTTAAATCTAATACCTAGGAAATCATAACTCCTATTTTATGAAGTTGACACCTTTTATATCATTGAAATTAAATTGTTGGAATACCTAAAAAAAATTGGAGAACCTATGAGGCTGAAGCAACGTGCAATCAACCATTTTATTTTTAACTTTGAGAGAGAAAAGTCATCTATTTGTAAACGAACATAACGTAGTTGCTATTTTTCATAACGTAGTTGCTATTTTTCCATGGCAGATACTCCAAAAGTCCAAAATCTATAATAGCCAAGGGATCATATCAGCCATTCAAAATTGGAAGATAAGTTCACCATAATGAAGAAAAGGATTCTTATAAACATGCTATTTTCCATTCATAGAAAAAAGTGTTTTTCAATTGAAAAGATGTTATTATAGATTTTGGAAACTTGATGCTTTTAAGAAATTTTGATTTTTAATTTTCCCAACTTTCCCACCTGAAAGAACCCACCATTGAAGTTACATTTGATGGAAGTTCTCTACATTGGATTGCATGACAGGCTTCACCATAACCCCACAAGAATATTATTAATATTAGATAAAAATTTATGTGGGTTGTATTATGCCTTTGGCTTCCACTATGCTTGGATAGAAGTCTTCTATTCACCATCATAAGCTTCTCAGCAAAGCATACCCACCATGAATTAGTTGTGATGATACTGGAGAAAGGTATCGTCGTTTTTACATAAATATCTCATAGTTAACCTTTGCTTTTATTCTAGGTGGTGTAAAAACACAGAGATACACACTGTTCTCAGAAAAATTTGTCCTCTCCATTGAGAGCTTTAAAGTACAGATGCACATGGAATAGCAGATTTCACTTTGGAGATAAAAAATGCAAATACAAATCAAGAAATAAGCATATACAAATTATGATAAAAAATGCAAAGCTTTATCTGATTTCTAAAAGAATGTTTTATATAGTGATTGGGTAAACCAATGTATAGAGAGGAATGAGAAAACATGTGAGATAGTGGTTGGAAGAAAAAATTCTAGCCAAGAAGCCATGGATTTAGAAAAAACATCACAAGGGATGAAGTAAGAATGGCTATTAGGACAATGAAGGATGATAACTGCTCCAGAGGTTCTGTAAAATTCCACAAAGGGAGAAGAACTATGCATAGCTTTTTCTTCTAGAGGACCTATTTGAACCTCATAAACAATATATGGAAGGGCATTGCAACAACAATTGCTGATCTTGAATACATATATTTTATGAATCTGTATGACTATGGATGCTGGCAACTAAATTTGACTTATAATGAGTTAAATATCACAGCTTTTCTATTCTTCTATAAAAGCATATTAGACTAACTTCTATACAACATTACTTTTTGCAGGTAGGGTAGATGATTCAAGTTGAATCAAATCCACAAAAATGAGATGAGTATCTTCAGAGGTTAATGGAACTTCCAAATCAGGTTCTTTCATTATCAGTGGTCTACTTATTGTTCAACAATCACTCTAGCAGACAGGGCTTAAATTTGATGGTCGACCTTTCCTTTCAACAATTTTTTTAATGACGGTTATCTATTCAAAGGTTCCCTTAAAACATTATGATATACCTTAGTGTAAGTAAAATTATATATAAATCAAATATATATATCATTGTAATTCTATATAAATTTTGACAGTCAATCCAAAATCTCTCCTTTCATTTGATACAATCTTCTTAAAATTTTGATTGTTTTTTATGGCAAAAATCTCTAAATATGGTCATACGGCTATCAAATTTAAGCCCTGCTGGTAGAAATGTTCAGTGGTCTACTCTGGCAAAAATGTTCTCTATTTTTAGGAATAGAAATCTTTATTTTCTCTCTGCGAGTAATCTTTTTTCTCTATTCTTATCTGTTTCTCTTGTTTTACAGGCATGAGAGCCTAAAAGTTTGCACTCTTCAAATTTGGAGGAGTAAACACACATTTCACCCAATTTTATATATTTCCTTAAACTTTATCACAAATATCACAACATTCAATACCTTTCGGCCAATATCCATCACAAAAAATGAATTTTGCATTTCAATCAAACCCTAACCAAGAATACAGCCAACAAATTTCCCAAACTAGACACAAAAAAGACAAGCCAAATCAAACAATCCAGTGAATGCCTCGAATGGAACCTGGCAAAATATAGTCGTTGTTGCTGGTGACCTTGACCAACAAGCTCTCAACTCTCACCTAAATAGTGGGCCCGGTTTTTTGATTTTTATTGCCCGTCTTTCTGTCAGATATCTCTTACTGGGCCGATAGAGTTTCTCAATCAAACATACTTCCACCAACGTACCCGGTCCGTGGGCAATCAGAAAGTCGAATTTCGGCCGAGCAATGTTTCTGCCATAGCCTTAAAGTAACCACCAAAAGTCTGCCACGTAGGCGCCATGTGGCTGCCTCGTGGATTCGGCCGAAACGTTATCGGCCGAAAGTTGGTCGGCCGAAAGTAATCTGGTCGAATTACTTTATTTTACCGAAAAGTGACACAAGAAGCCACCCCTTTCAATAAAGTTTTGGCTAAAAAAATGAGGACACCTCACATTGACAGCCTAATAGTAAATTGGCGCACAAATTATTTATTTTATTGAGGATATCATTATAAAATTCAAGTAAGGGTACATAAGGAGATAATATATTATATCATTCCATAAATATATCCCTAGTCTTGGACACCTATTGAAAAACTAATTAGTATAACTTTATAATTTTAATTTTCTTAGAGGTTGTCTCTCCCCCTGTAAAATTCAACATGCCCTCATGGCTCATCCTAAGAAAATTTATGCTATTGTGCGATTGATAAAGCACTATTTCATTCCAACCAACACATTTAAACAAAAACAATATTTTCAAGGTTCAAAATGTATAAATAGTATGCCCTATGGGTTTATATCCTACTATTCTCAATAATTCATTCCAAGCATATTTTCACTTCTCTAAATTTAAAATGCAAATCCAAGGACCTGTGGGTTATGGGCCCATGATGTACTTAAAATAGAAATAGGTAAGAAATCATGGTGTTGGAAAATTTTAAAGACATATAGAAAAACTAGACTTCATCAAACTATTCTCAAGTTAACTAATATACGTATATATATAAAATTAACACTACTAAACCTAATTTATATTGGATTGTTTCCTATGATGCCTATTGGGCCACATATCGAACTAGTAGTTTAAGTTCATTAAATGGATTAGTTTGCATAAGAAATTGATATCATAGTTGAAAAGAAGTTGTATCCTGACTTAATTTTGTGGTCGACTAAACAATTTTATGCAATGATTCAACTAATGTTGATTGGAACCTTAATCCATATAATCCTTATAGGTACACCATAAGGTTCTCTCCAATTTTGTGTGGTACCTCATGTTGAGGATTGTTGGTCAATGCCCACTACGTATGTGAACTCTATGTCTATGGCAGGTGAGAGAAAACCATGATCTAACCTATTGTATTATGTATACTGTAAATTGTAAGTAAGTCTTTTGATAATCTATGTTAAGTAAGTCTTTTGATAATCTATGTTGTGCCTATCCTGCATCTCAATCCATAGTTGCATTATGTCAAATAGTTTAGGTGGTTTTTCTAAGCTCTCTACTTCTCCATACAGTTGAGTGTATATTTACTAAGGTTTCATTTACCCTAGAGATTTTGATTTGATTTCATGTTTATGTAGTGTGGTGTTTTGATGTTTTGGTTCATGCTTGCAAGCCAAGAATTTTTACAATGCAAATTTTATGGAATCAAATAGTTATTTATATTAAACAATGCATTGCTTTGTTAAAGAGAACATGTGTAAGTTATTGTGTTTCATTTTGTATGCATTTCAAGTAATTACACGTTTAGGTATTGTATTGTTTAGGCATTGTAATTAAACGGAAACCGTTATGACAACTTCTAAAATAATAATATAAGTATTAGATTATTCCTTTGAATGGTTTAGATATACGTGTGTTTTTTATTTGTAATTAGTTTTGAAACCTAATATTACAAACAATAATGTGTTTCATTTTGTATGTGTTTCAAGTAATTACACGTTTAGGTATTGCATTGTTTAGGCATTGTAATTCAACAAAAACCGTTATGACAACTGCTAAAATAATAATATAAGTATTAGATTATTCCTTTGAATGGTTTAGATATACACATGTTTTTTATTTTTAATTAGTTTTGAAACCTAATATTACAAAAATAATCTTTATTGTTTGAACATAGGTTGAATGAATATACTGTATGTAACATTTTAAATATATTTATTTTTATGTTTCAATGTGAAAATAGTGTTAAAATACAAAATTACAAATGTAGAGAAGTAGTACTATGTGTTCTTTGTTTAGTTAGAAAATATTCAATGTTGATATTTAAGTATTTATTTTAAATAAAAAAAGAGTAAGTGGTTCAACTTGGAAAATTACCACTAAACCCACTCCATTTAGTTATATTATGTTAGTCTTTGGGAGGGCACTACAGAAGAAATCCACCAAGTTGGATTCAAAGCATACACAAACATGTGTAGAGGTGCTGTAAATTTCTCAACATCTTTGGATGGCGGTGTGTGTTGATGTTCAGATTCTATCTCACTATTGAACTTACACTCTCACAAAGTTTTACATTTATTGCATCTTTATATAGTTTAGATTATATTATACCTTTAATAAATAAATAATAAATATGTTATTTCTATTGTTAGCAACAAAATAAAATCTTAGTTGTTGGGAAGTTTGGGTTATTTAACAATATCATGGCTTTTATAAAGCCTATTGTATGCAATGTAAAAAATCATTTGAAAATAAGTTAAGGGTCACTTGGAAAATATGCACTTCTTAGGTTTAAGTAACTCTCAAAACTGCCTACAGTGAGTATTGATAGAAGAAAATGTGCACAGGCTCTCCCAGCGCGAGTGGTGTAGTCAATGCTCAGTAGAAGGCGAAGGGCGATTGTTGTTTGCCTATTGGTGAGGCAATGCATTAACCCGGATGGGAAGACTGGGTGTCCCTCCTCGGCTCAAAATGGGGAGGCTGCCAAGCTGCATCCGGGGAGGGTGGTAGAAAGGTATGCCCTCTCAAGCCTCGGGCATCGCGATCCTCCCTTCGCCCATTTCTCGCTCTCCTTCCCGTGACCTCCTCATTAATCGCTAAGCACAAATTTGAGAGGTGCTTTCTCGGGTGGTTCTCCTCGAATGTTGTCGACGGCTGCAAAACAAATCAGACCCCCATCACGAATGCTCAGATTTTTGTAGGGTTCACTCCTGGCCGATACCCCTAGCATTTCCCACCCTGTGGTTTCTTCAGACTCGCCTCCCCTTCAAAATATGGACTCTTAGCTTGGCAGCAATCGCTTTTCCTTTGGGGACTCTGATGTGGTTTTTTCTGAGGAGCCTGTGGATTTCAACATTTCTGATGGCTGTATTGATGCAGTTGCTGGGGATTTTGGTGCTCGTTCTGTGGTAGTCAGATGTTTGCACAAGCGTCCTCCGGTGGCTTCCATCCTCGAATGGATAAAATACGTTTGGAGTAATATGCCTACACCTGCTGTTGAATCTCTTGATTTTGGTTTTTTTCTGATTACCTTTTGCTCGGTGGAGGATTGTAAATTTGTTTTGCAGAATGGGCCATGCTTCTTTGGGCATTCCTGCCTCTTTATCGCCCCATGGTCTCCTTTTTTCGATCCGGCCACAACCAAGATCACTTGCATTCCTATTTGGATTCTGCTGTACAATCTTCCCCTGGTTTTGCATAATGTAGGTCGTCTAAGCTCTTTGATCAACCAGGTGGGATCTTTTGTCAAGCTCGACCCTACCTCTATGGCATCTGATCGCAGATTCTATAGAGTCTGTGCTCTGGTTGACATTTCTAAACCCCTCTCTCATTCCATCCGGATCCATTCTTCACATGGGGTGTGGACTCAATTTTTAAACTATGAGGGTTTGCCTTTTCGGTGCTTCCGTTGCAACAAGCTGGGTCACATAATTGATGCTTTCCCCCTTCAACGTTCGACTGGGGCGAGGAATGTGTGCTTGAAGAAATGGGTTCCGAAGGAGGGCTCTCCGGATTCTAAATTTATTTGGTGGAATCATGGAATGTTCTTTGAACCTTCTCAGGTTTCAGGGCTGAATCCGGAACAGCCTGTGGCTCCCTCTTCTCCTCTGATGGCTCTTGTTTCAGTGTTGATCCCGGATCAGCTTGTGGCTCCCTCTTCCCCTCTGCATGCTCCTGTTGCTGAAAGCTCCCCTGTGTCTTCTGAGGAGGAAGAGGATGATGGCTCTGATTTAGAGGGCACCTTTCCCTTCATGGACGATCTGGAGGATCATAATCAGGATTTTTTTGATGATTTCTCTTTGGATCCACTGCAGAAACTTGGGATCTCTCAATCTCTTTGCAGAAAACTAAAACCCGATTGTGGGTCCAAGCGCAAGGTTGGAAGAAAATCAGACGTAGAAAAGCTTCGCATTGAAGGCTTGGAAGCGGTGGAGGCAGGCTCTCAAAGGACCTTGGAGGCTCTCCTCCTTCACAACAAGAGAAAGGTTTAGGCTTTAGGCTTTAGGCTTTGGGATGTTGGGTTATCTCTTTTTTTGTTTCTTTGGTGGTAATTGTTTGGTGGCTGATTTCTTGTTTCAGTTCTCTGCTCATTTGTAGGTTTCTCCATACTTTCTTCTTTTGTTCTACTCCTTTGTTCCTTCTTATCTGCGTGGCGGATCTTTGTAACTCTTTCTTTCATATTAATAAAGGGAGTGGGCCCCTTGTCCCACAACCCCACGATAAAAAAATCATTTGAAAATATAATATCATATATCATTTTATCTTCTTTTAATGGTTTAATTTGGGTGTTTTCTTTACCATTTCTAGCTAGTGTTGGAAGTAAGGGAAAGATTGTTGGAAGCTTGTCATTGTTGATGCTATTTGGAAACATGAGCATGAGGTGCATATATTGTATGATCTAGTGTTTTCATTGGTGTCAACATTGTTATGATCATTATAGCATGTATTAGAAGCATTATTGAAGACATTTGGACATAAAAAGTTGATCCAAAAAATATGGTTATACAAGAATTTGGCTAAATATTCCTCCTGATAGTATTGTGGTTCAGTGTGTCAGTGTTTGGGTCCAAAATCCACCGCAAGTTGAGATGTCACTCTACGATTATAATTGTAGTTTTGAGATCATTAGATGCATCTACATTCAATATTTGATGACATTTTGTGAAGTATTCTAAAATATATGATTGAAAGAGTTCAACTCCATATATTACAATTATTCCTTGTATAGTGTATTAGTGTGGGAGATTTTGCATTTCTTTGTAGATAATTATTATGTTTTGCGATGATAAGGATAAGCTATTATATATCAAATGAGTGGGAATTCAAAGGAAGTTCAAATTTTTAAGTCACACATATGGTGAATTGTATGTACATATGAAGGTTATGTGTTTAGGTCTTATTTTTGGGTTGACCTAACATGTTTGATGTTTTGTGGAGGACAAGCAAGTAATTTTATCTTATGTGGGATCTATATTAGGTCCATCCCAACCTATCTTAAGGTGAATTGAATTTTGAATTATGGCACGATTTGTGCATAATTTTTTTTGAGGATGACATGATCAAATTTTGTGTGTTACTTCTAATTAGGCCGACCTAATTGAAGTTACACTTGATATGGATATATATAGGAGATAACTTTGAAATTTTGATAAGAGTGTGAGTGGTGATGATGATGATGATGAGGAAGGAATAGAGAGATCAGATTGTGTGTGAGTAATGAGAGACATATGACATGTATGGTGCCTCACCTACATGTGTGTGATGCGAATATAATCAGAGTTGAGCATATTATGAGCATAGCAGAGTATTGTTTCAGATCTATGTGAAGATTATTGTGTGCTTCATTGGAACTGTAATCCAACATATGATAGATGCTATTGTATTAGTTCAAATAGGTTGTGTATCCACCCCTTCTTTCTATCTTTCTTACTTTCTATGGGAAGTGTGCTCACTTGGACAGTGAGTCCACCTGGCAATGAGGCTTTATGTAATATACTATATTCGGATATAATATATTGTGAGCTAACCCTAACTATTTTTTTTTTGAGTGTTCAACAATTAGAGGGTTTCAAGTGAATTATATTTAGTTGAATATGTTTCACCCGAAACTTGGTGCCTTCAACTTGGAGTGTACGTGGCGTTATACATTCAATTGAACATGTTTTGAGAAACCTATTCGATCGAATAGGTTTAACTTGAAACTAATAGAAATAAAAAAGGGATCAAACATTTCACTTGAAACCTTCTTGTGACAAACTGTTTCACTTGAAACGCCATCACAACAAACTCCCCAACTGTTGAACAACCTTCACAACACTACATTTCTTATCATAAGTAAGCCACTTTTCCATGAAAATAAAATATCCATTTAGATTCGCTAGTTGTTGGATGTTGTGGTTGTGTTGCTGATATGTGGTTGTCATTGATGTCAACACTATTGGCCTTAAAGACATTAGAAGCTATATATTGAGAAAATTGTAATGAAATGAGTTGCAGGTTGAAAGTGATGAAGTGAAGTGAAGTTTGTTGGTTAGCTTAGTACATTGATATTCAGAGGTTGTGGATTAAAGGGTTTGTTATCGAGTATATATAGTTTATCCATGTTAAGTTTTAGAGATCCGCATGAAGATTGGATTGAGTTATGACCAGTTGTGTTCTAACATGTTTTCTATTGCTTTAGTTAGTGTTCCTAAATGAAGATGATGTGATTCTAGTAAGTTCAGTTGTTGCGGATGATTCTCTAGTGATTCATGATATTTGTGGATATTTCTAGATCATTCTCTATTTGTGTTACACGTCCGCATTGATTGTTGTGCTTGCGATTGGTGATTTTCTCTTGCGTGTTCATTTTTTTCAAGTTCATGGCCCACAAGGTGTTTGTAGCATGTTGTGGATCTTCAAGATGAAATTGTTTGAAGTGTTTTCATGTTTGAGATGTTGTTTTGGGTCTTCACTATGTTGTGGCTAACCTTGGTTGATTCACATTAATAATTGTTATTGTTTTGGGCCGACAGTTTGTATTCATCTTATTATTTTGTTGAAGCTGATTTGTAATAATGTAATTTCTTGTGGATATATATAAGCAATTGTTTATACCATTTGAATGTATGGTGTGCATGAATAATTTTCTAAATATTTCAAAGGCAAAGCAGAGTGTGAAGAAGAGTGAATAAGTGTGAAGAAGTGTTCACATGCTTAACCAAAACTATAATTAGGCATTAGCAGATGCTATTTTTTCAGTTCAAAATCTTGAGGATGTAATCCAAATGTTTCTGTAAGACATCGTGTCTTCCTTTGGGTAGTAAGCCTTATTGTAATTGAGTAGTGTGCTCTAGGAAGTGTGCCTGAATGCTCGTCATGCCTACAAATTTTACTAGAAAAACGAAACATTTTTTTTTTCTTGCACCATAATTAAACTAGTTAACACTCTAAGGGTCTGAGACGTAACACTAAACATGTTGTTAGTTGTACACTTACGTGAAATTATTTCTTAAACCAAGTGCAAAGGTCAACTATGCGATTAGATAATCATATCTTCTTTGGGTTGGCTGAGATGAGCTTGAGAAGATTAAGGTTTAACCATAATTTAATTTTATAACCCGATAACAAGGTAGTACAAATTTATGCATAAATAATTTGAAGGAGGTATAGTGACATTTCTCTTATTTAATAAGTATGAAATCAATCCTTTTTAGTTATTGTCTATACTACAATATTATTCCTAATGACATTATTATTATATTTATGTTACATTTTAATTATAACCTAAATATTAATGTACCACTCTTGTGCCAACCTTGACATTAATATAATTTGTAACTTCTATCAATATTTATATTTATCATCACTCAACATCTAATAATAGTATTTACTTTCCAATTATTACTATTTAAATTGTCAACACTTTTCCCCAATGGTAACTTCAATAACTACTTAAATTTACAATTCAATTAGTTAATAAACAATAGTAATATTACTTTCAATATTAGTACTATTAGACTATTATTATTATTTTGTTTTAACTATTATTATTAAATCTCAATAAATATATATATATATATATTCTTGAGTGTTGTCTGTCATGCATTAAAAAAAAAATGAGTACTTTATCTTATTAAATTAATCTATAAGATCTAAATTATTTTATCCTTAAAAACATACATTCCTCTAAAAAGAGACTTACATAAATAATGAAATTAATCTTAATTAAAAAGAGCACATTAAATTATCTTTATAAGAATATAAATAATTTCAAAAAAGAAGAAGAAAAGAATACGTGGCTGGAATAGTTTTAGGTATAAAATAAGTTATGAATATCTTTCTAAATAAAAACATGATACTTAAAAAGAATCACATGCCTTTTGATATTTGTCTTGTCCAAGTCATAAAATAAAAAAATTTCTTGCAAATAAAGTCTAGGTGAGGTTTGTAAACGCATTCCATCGCTCCCCAATATATTACATTTTAAAGTCAATATATTATAACTTAAATGAAAAGAAAACCTAAGCAACCGTATGCATATCGATTAAGATAATTGTCTAGGAATCCCCTCAGTTGTAACGTGGGTGTCAGTCGATGCTTTAAAAGATAAGAAGCGGTAATGGAAGCGGGTTTTTTTGTTATTTTAGAAACTATTTTCACTTGCAAGACGGAAGCCCTAAAATATACTACAAATTGGCTTTAAAATATCCCCATAACTGAAGCATCAAACGTAAATCTTTATTCGAAAACAGTAGCATCTGAACCCTCTATTTTTATTTTTTTTTAATTTCTAAAAGGGGGCACTGCCGAGAAATATCCTGTTGAGTATTTGGTGCAGCATTGAAGATTTTTATGGGGAACAACACATTATTTGCGGATCTACACAAATAATTTTGTATAAGAACATTATTATATATTTATATATTAATGCTATTACATCATTTCCATGAAATCACTGTTATATCTCTTTGTTTTGGCGCTGTTCTACATTGTGTAGCATGCCCATTACTAAAATTTCTGTCATTATTAATAATATCAGTAACAATGATGATATCGATCATTATCATAATATCCTTCAAGGGAGACCTAATAATAATAAATATTGACCTCCTTTTTTAGCGGTTTATTTGCATTTAAAGCTGCAACTAACTCTGTACACTACAGAGAATAAATCTGAAACACCAGAACATAAATAGATGATGACACGAAATAAAAGCTTCCTGATACCATTAATTCTCAGTACTAAGGCGCAACACCTACACCGAACCCCAAGATACAATGTAACTCGTCTGACATTTTGTCTTCTTCCCGTTTGATCAACATCTTAATTAATTGAAGGATAAGGCCAGAGAATGCATCCCACACGCATCGAGGCATTGGGCTTCCCTCAGGAGAATAGGGGTCAACTTTACCATGTACTTTAGTTCCAACGTGTCGTTCTATGGTTCAGAATACATCGTTTCACAACTACTTTTGGACAACAACTGGTAAGAGTTAATCACATATTTATAATTTTAGATGCCCGTGCTTGAAGTTTTCTAAGTCCACATGTAAAAGGGGTCACATTTGTAGGTCTACAGCGATGGCTATAAACTACAGAGAGACAACTGCTTTGTTGCGGTTATAGCTATTGCTAGGACAAGTGGTTCAAGTGCATAACATCAATCTAAAACAATGTCCTCTCACCCAATTTAATAAGGTAATAGTAGAGCAGTCTAGGCGTCTGCAAAGATCCGGACTATTATAATATCTTGAACCTGAATCGATACCCTTTTCTCGGCTTTACTTCTAGGTTTTATTTTAGTTTGATTTGATTCATTTGTTGCACAGTATTTCTTTTTTAACAAACCCATGGAAAAATGTTAAACAGATGGAGGAGATTTCAGAGTTGGTTGTGATCACATAGCAACCCAAACTCATGCTCTACTTTCTTCTCCGCTGTGTCATTACTAATGGTCTCTATCCCTTCGTTGCCCAGTTTCAAGGGCACCTTCTATCCCAAGAAGCAGCAGAATATTAATAGAGATAAGGTTTATTTCTGTACTATTTATGGTTGTGCAATAGATCGCGTTATGTTTGATAGCTTCTTTTGTTTCCTTATGTCTATTCATCTATTTGTCTTAATGGTTATATGTTGTGCATAAACGTTTTATTTTACTTTGTTCTATATACACCTTTATTCCTGTCAAACATTCAGCAGATATTTGAATACGTGATAACCACTGGGAAGATGAGATGTGTGAAGACTGGCATGCAAAGGATAACTTGCAATAGTCCACGAGTTCACCAAAAGGTCACAATCAAGCATATAGCGTATCTTTCATTATAACCAAGATATTATGTGCAGTGTTAAGCGAGGATATTCTAGCCATTCTCAAATGTACAACTTTCTGTATTGTGTTCTATTTGCATTCATTTTGGAAAATAATTTCATAGATTTACACAAGTAATAAAAAAAAATCGATGCAAAAATGTAGCTTTCAATGATACTCCTTTAACAGAAACATAAAAAGAAATCGTTTAACAGAAGCAGGAGATGTACTAGGAGTTTGCTATCAGACATACCCTTTTCTTTCAAGGTAAAAATACATTTATTCTATTCCATTCTCCATAGCAGCAAAAGAACAAATAACTCTGATTTATTTATTTGGAGTTACATAGAACCTCGTAATGATATCTATATCCTAACAATGCTACAAGTAAGGAAAATCCCCTTTATGTTTTCTTCCCATCAATTGTAGGACCTTTTCAATACGGTACTTAGAAAGTTTTCTAGCAGGTTGCATACAATGATATACACCATGTTATGTTTTCTTAACAAAGAAATAGAATATACATATATTTTTCCTTTTCCATTTGACAATAAAATACTAGTTATAGCATATAACAACCAATATTTCAAAATACAAGAGCTACACATAAATAGTCAAGACTTGCTCTCCACCCTACCGTAATGGCATCATGGAGCCTCGTGGACTCTGGCCATACCCCCGAGCAAGGAATTTCATTTTAAGCTCCACAATGATAAATGGAGTCCTTTCTCATTTTACAAAGAGATGAAACTAACATAGCACCATTTTCATGTGTCTAGGTTTTCTACTTTCTATTTTCAAAACATAATCCATACATTGTCACCTTTTTGCAACCAATAGACAAGTGTAAATGGAAATAGGAAGAACTTATCTCTTCTTCTTCTAGATGAAGGGACTGATCTCTTGTGACTGTCTTCCTCTCCAAGCCAATGCATCTTGCTCACGATCCTTTCAAAGATGTGGAACCCTCCTCTTCTCATCCTTTCTTTTATCTCAACTTGAGTTCTCCAAAGGAGAAGTGGGCAATGCCCAAATCTTCCATCTTCTTGAGATATATAGGGATCCTCCAAACCTACACTCTTTCCCACAAGTTCTCACACATGTGTGAGTCTTGTGCCAATTCCAAGAACTTTTTGAGGAGTAGAAGGCTGAGAGTGACAAGTCACTCTTCCCAAGCCCCAACACTTTTTGAATTCGCCACATTCATGAATGAGGACTTTTGAGGGGTCTTTTCACACTCCAAGGACAAGTTCACATGTCAAAAAGGTTCCAAACCCATAGGTATAGGTCCTAGGGGCCTATTCTTGTTCAAAAACCAAGGAAATTGACTCAATAATCCCTTTTCAAAACCTACACAAGAATCCATACGAATTTTGATCCTAACCAAGGGTTCTAACCCCATCCAAACTCACATCACATGACCTACAATTAGATTCTACATAATCACCCAACCAATAATAAAACCTCAACCCCTTCTAAGTCAAGTAGGGCTACACTTAGAACTTCCCAAAGATGTATTTTATTTGATTCCAACATTTATCTATCCTCCTATTTGCATATTTGATTCCACAAGAATACGTCTTTTGATCTACTCAATGGTCTTCCTTCTCATACTGAACCTTCCTTTCCTGCACATTACCAATAAAACCATAAGCAACAATCGTATATCACATTAATCTGATAGTTGAACTAAGATTTAACCATTTCATTTACAATTTCAACTCATATTCACAATTTATGATTCCTAACCCCTTCATTGTAGCATAAATAAAATGTTAGAATGAAAAGAAAGAATATTATCAAATAATCACACTACTTGTCATCCACGTTACATCTTACCATCTATTTAGGAACACATAAAATGAATTAGAGTTTTAGTAATCACATGCAAGGTGGGGCCT
>VDFB02095767.1:0-25676 GCA_007258455.2 Sequoia sempervirens | reverse complement strand
CTTTGCGCTGAAATCGCTATCCAGCAGAATGTTTTCAGGCTTTATATCGGAGTGAATGATTTGATCTCTGCATTCTTCGTGGAGATAAACTAAAGCTCGTGCAGTGCCTAAAGCGATCTCGAATCGTGTCTTCCACTCCAACAGCTTTTGTGATCCAGCGTATAGAAAGGAATTGAGAGACCCGTTGGGCATGTACTCGTAAACCAGCAGCCTTCGTGATCCTTCTGTGCAAAACCCGCAAAGCCTGACCAAATTGACATGTTGTATGCTTCCGATGGTGCTTATTTCTGCACGAAACTGCTTTTCTACCTGTGTAGAACCCTCTAATTTTTTAACTGCTACAAGCGTATTGTCTGGGAGAGATCCTTTGAAGACAGAGCCAAATGCTCCTTTCCCTAACTCAGCCCTGAAATTGTTGGTTGCAATTCGCAGCTCCTTGTAAGTGAATGTCCTCAACGAAGCAGGCAGCTCACCTTCTGTATCTCCTTCATCACCCAGTAATCCACGCCTCTTCCGAAGAAACATAATAACAAGGAAAGCTAAAACAAGAATGAAAGCAGTACCAGCGGGAAGTGAAATCGACAGGACACGTACTTTTGTACTTCCTCCACTGGATATCGATTGCCGCAACTCAGAAGCAGCCATGCGAAGGAAGACGGGCTGGGTGTTTGACGCAACGTGAATATTGAACAGATCCCCAAACCACATTCTACAAATGGGAGGAGTAGACTTAGTGAGATCAAAGGCTGTGCAGGAGCAATTTTCCAGACATGCAGCCCTGCATGTTCGTAGAGTTGGGTAGTGGGGATATGGAACAGCTTCTTTCTCTGCTAAGGCTATGTCACTCTTTTGAAGGAAACCATCGGTGGTGCCGTTGCTGGGAGAGCAGTGGAGAGAGCTTTTGCGAAGGCATCCGCTTGACCACCATTCTTGTGAATACCAGGCGCGATTGTCTTTGGGGTTGAAGCCATCCAGACAGCTGCAGAATTGAAGATTGTTTCTGTTGCATGCTCCGTAAGCCCCGCATATATCATAAACAAGGCACAGGTCTTTTGGCACAGATCAGATGAGACTCCAGCTGCTATTATGAATTAAATAGAAAGATCGTACATCTCCTGTTTTATAGAGGACTAGACGCTGCATGACACTGTCAAATTTTGATATTTGAATATACGTGAAGTACATCTTTGTGGGAGAAATCCTTACGAAGGGTGTTCTAAGAGTTTCGGATTCGTACTTATTCAACATATCTGGCATACCGCTGAAATGGTCAACAACCCACTCTCCGCTGCTCCAGTAACTAATATTGTTGTTATATACCAACAAAAACTGCGTCTTGCCTGGGGCTGGATCCATTTCTAAAGAGAAAGGTCCAGGTGCGGGATCGAATGAACTCTTCCAAGAAGTTAGCTTCATGCCTTTCCACATCTTCATTCCCCACAGCCATGTGTCTCCTGGATACAAGAAACTCTCCCAGACAATCTCAGAAATGTTGATGACGCCCAACATAACAAAATTACCAGAATCCAATATCATAGCTCTGGAGGCTATGGCTTTCTGGTTCTTCCTTGTCGACCATATCGATCGCCCCTCTGAATCATACAGTTTGAGATAGCCGTCTGTTGAAAGCTTCAAAACGCCCGGCTTGTTTCTGATGGGAGTCTCTCTATTAGCCACCCAAACAACGGTCTTCTCGGAGGTTTGAGCATACCAGATGCCAATGTACCAGTTATTGGTTCCATTAGGACAGAAAAACCCCAACTCGAAGGTGCCATTCTTTGAAACTATGCTCTGATTTCCAGTGAGAGAGGCTCCCAAAGCGATGCTGTCTCCACCATCAACTGCAAGGGTATCGCAATTGTAAAGTAGAGTAAGCATATAAAGCGCTGCAAGGAAGAAATGCCATGTAAACAGACTATTTACGGCCATTTCGGAAAACCTCAAACGCGCTTGGAACAAAACCCGAGAACTACGCACAGATTTGGTGGTGATTGTTCCGAGAACTACGCACAGGTTTGGTGGTGAGAATATTATATAGGGCAAAAGTAATCGACGGAGGTATGTTCATTGTTCATTTTACGGAGTACATTAAGACCAACAATCATTTTAACGTTCCACTTTCTTCTAAACATCCATTGGCCTGTTTTCTCCGAATTAAATGGTATGTTACGGCAGAATTTATAAAATTGGTCAGAAATGTTATTTGATTTACTTGAGAACTATTAATATTGACAGTTAATAATTTTATATTTCATTTACATTTGTACATGGCATGACAGTAGATCTGAGATTTGATATTTTTCATATTATCTGAGATTTGATATTTTTCATATTTTTAATATTTCATAAAGTCAAATCATATTTAATGAATTCTGATTGTAAAAAATATATAAATGACAGATTAGTAGACTAGATTAGTAGACTTGAAATTTGATAATCTTCACATCTTTTAATATTCCATACAATCAAATCATATTCAATGACCTGTGATTTTCATATATTTGTACAGGACACGACAGTAGACTTAAAATTTGATCGTCTGTAAATTGTACATAACATGACAGTAGACATGAAAAATTGATTGAAGTTCGAAATTTTTATGTTTATATATATATATATATATGATAAAAAATATCTTTGTAAGTTCCAGAACTACTGCCGTGTCGTGCACACATATATGGCAGTCACAGTCCGTTGAACATGGCTGGGGCTGTTGAATATCAGTTTGGTCTTTCTTTTCTACAATTTTGTTCAATCTTCCCTGCCAAGCCATTTGTAAGAGGCAAAAAGTCCTCGTTTTAGCCGGCTGCCTACATAACAAAGTCTATAGTGACGAGTTTTTCTCGCACGCGGAAGACAAGTGGTGAAGTTAGTGTCTGTTCTCGCATGGAAAAACATGTAGCGCGGAAAATGGGACGAAAGTGATTATTTTAACTTTGAAGACTTTATCTTAACGAGTGGAAGAGGTGGTGCGTAAAGCTTTCCATCATCCTCATGCGCATTTTTACTTGCATTAAACTCACAAATAATCAAATCTAAAAACCTAGATATAGGAAGATGAGGAAAAATATAAGAATAGTTAAAAGAAAATTAAAAATCGAATTGTTTTATTGGGATTATAAAATTATTATTTTTAAATAATGAAAACAATAAGAAATAATACTAGTGAATTTTCAATATAATTAGAAAGATTTTATAATTAAAAAGATTGGTTAAATTATTAATATCTATTTATTAAATAAATTATATTGTAAAAATTAAAACAGATTTTTTTTAGATTTAAAATAGTGGAGAGTATAGGTCTATTGTATAAAAATATATTATTATGAAGGGAAAAAGAAACTTTTACAATTGGTTTAGGTCAATTTAATAAGCATACACATAGTATACAATAATATAGGCTAACAATCAATAATTGACACAATGTTATTTTGACAAATATATATTTTCAAAAAAAGAATAAAAATATTTAGCATGATAAATAAAGAATAACACAAATTGGTGAATATTTTGATATGACCTTGATCTTTGTCTTGGGAATGCAATTTCTTATTCTAGTGATTTTCTTTTTTGTTTCTATGCTCGACATGCAGTAGTATAGAATAGGTTTGTAGTTCTAAAATAGATTCCTAACTACAATATAGTGTTTTGCTATTAATTTTTTAAATTCATTAAGTTTTTAAAGTGTCTAAATGTGTTGCATTAATCTTGCCTTTAATGATCTAGAATTCTATTAAGTGCTAGTACATGATATTAAATCACATAATGTGTGTTTAGACAACTCTAGGCAAGAAAGATAAATAGAGATAGTTATGTTAGGAGGTGTAATCTATAGTGGAAGAAAGGGGTGAAGTGTAATGACATGAATGTTAGAAAAAACAAATAAAGAGCTAATATTAAAATATAACAAATTATTTAAAAAAGAGTATTGACAAACAAAATATTTGATAAATATCCAATATAAAAATAATAAAAAACTTAAAGCAAATAAGTAAAAAGTAGATGAAAATAAGAAAAGAAGAATACTACAATAGCATTAAAAAATAACCTAGTGCAAGTGTCAAAATAGTTGAATACAAATATAAGAAAGAATTATGAAAATTAAATGTTTGAATTTTTTATTTTTTATTTTTTTTAACTATTTAATTTTTAATTATTTATTTAACTATATTCTTTAGAGATATTTTATTCTATTTTATATTTTTATTATATATAATAAATTCATCTCATCTAATTAATAACTAATCTTGAGCTTATAACATACATACATATATAAAGTAGTGGTTAGAAATTTTAGAATTTTAATAAATATAAAGTATTTCACCAATAATTTATTGATTAATTTTATGATTGATAATTTAAGAAAACACATAACTTAAATATATTTATCTAAATAGTTTTTTTTAACAAATACAAAACTTACATTTGATTTTTTATAGATAAAATAAATTAATATTTTACCAATAAATAGTTAATTATTAGTCAATATTATATATAAGGGATATTTTATTTTATTCACATTTTGACTACATATAATAAATTCATCTCATCTAATTAATTATTAAATATTTTTGACTTAAAAATTATATGAATAGATATATAAAGTAGTAATTTGAAACTTTATAATTTAATAAATACACATTTTAAATACATTTATCTAAATAAATATTTTTTTATATATGAAATTTATATTTTATTTGAATTTTATAGATGTCATAAATTAATATTTATCAATTAATAGTTAAATATTAATTAATAATATTTAAAAATTATTTTTTAATTATTTATACATTTAAATTTTAGGATGCATTATTTAAATGTATTATAATTTGACTAATACATTTCATTCTAATTTTGTATGTATGACTTATCCAAGGTTATTTTGAAAAAAAAAAAAGATTAATAAAAAGAAAATTGAATCAAATATAGCTAAAATTATATGAAATAACAATATAAATGTAGAAAGATAAAAAGCAAGAAATTATCAAAAATAAAAAAATGATAGAGAAAGATGTGTTAAATGTATAGTATATATTATAGTTGATGATATCAAAGTAGAAATTAGACAACATATAGGTGAGATATTAATAATTTTCTATGAACATATCAAGAGGTGAAAAATAGATTAAAAGGAAGATTACAAAGAGATATGCATTTAGATCAAATCACTATGATAGAAAGATAACAATTAAAAAAACTTAATTATGAATTAGTTCAAAGAAATTGACAATCTCATACTCATGCTGAATTTAATTGTAAGGAGATGTATTCTATTATAACAAAACATTTGATACAAATATAAATTTCATCTATAAAAATCAAATATAAATTTCATATATACAAAAGATGGAAACTATTGTGAAAAAAAAAGAAATAAATAAATAAATATGTGAATAAAGACTAAATAATCTCACCCATCTCAATTAATCCACTTCACTTATTTTAATCAATAAAATCTAATCTCAACTAATCCATTTCACTACTTATTTTAATCACTTCACATCTAGATTTTATTGAGATTGATATATCATCATTTAGACTTACCTATATTTGTAGATTGTATTTTATTACTCACAACTGTGAAAAGAAGAAGAAATCCAGAACACCATGTAGAATTTGGACAAGCATCTCCTTAACGGCCAGTTCACGGCAAACTGTTAAAAGGAAAAAATATAACATTTATTTTAATTTGTGAGGCCACTGATATTTCCAATCCTACGTTTCCAAATTCCTCGGCATGTGCAGTTTGACTGGGCTTCTTTGTCTGGGCTTCGGGAAAAACTTGGTTACCCACTGTGAACGTCCCTTGCTTTCAAACAGTAAAATGGTGTTGTATTATATCATTTATGAAGGGTCAATTTATGATTGGATTAATTAGATTTTTTAATTAATTTTGATTAATTAAAAAAAATATATTACTAATAAATTTAAAATTTAAATAATTTTTGATAGATATCTTAAAAAATTAATATTTGATTAAAAAGCATTCTAAAATGTGTATATATTAAACATATAATAATATATTGAAATGTGAATATAGTTTAATTAAATCAATAAAAATAGTTAATAGTTAATTTGTCAACTTTGACGTCATATTGTTAATCATAATGTATTGGAATGTTTATAGTCAATTATAATATATTGAAATGTTAATATAGTCTAAAAAGTAAATAGTGCAATGGATGTTTCTCAAGGAACAAATTAGATTGGATGTTTTGAAGAAAATGAAAAATGTAAGTGATGTTGAACTAAATTTAATTTATAAATTGAACAATGACAATATTGATAAAGAGATTTGGGTAGTTGCTATATTGTAATTGTCAAGTTCTTCATGGTTAACCTTCTTAAAAAATCAACATTATAATTATGTTGGGGGAAAAGGGGATCTAGGGTCTAAATCACACCTTTAACTCATTTACACATTAAGGAACACAAAAATGATTATAAACAACTATTTGGCTACTATCCTAAATGGAAGAGCCAAAATGGCTAATAAGAGTTTTGGTCCCTTTGTTTGTTGTACTAGGGTTGGATATGATTTAGGACTAAAGTGTGTGAAATGATAGTGAATTAGGTTCATCATAAATCTATAAAAAGCTGATGAAATTACTAAAAAATACAGAATTGATATCCAAAATTAGATCATACAGAAGCAGAGTGTAGAGAAAGAGGAACCTAATATTCAAATTTGGGTTGAAACTGACTGGACAGGGGTAGAGGTGCCCTAGAATGGATATACGTCTTTTTAGGAATTTTGAACAGATCTTAGTAGGTTATTGTCTATAGGCTTTTTGTCCTCGTAGAATCATCTTTGAAATTTCTTCTATCAATAAATAATTCCACTTGCCCTAGTTTATTGAAGGAAGATGCTTGAATGTTGAATCTTGTAATTAGGTCTTGAATCTCCTTCCACCTTTTCTTTGAATTTTCCACCTACACACAAGGAAGGAGGGAAAGGGTTGTGTTGTATAAGGTATTGCCTAAGTCAAAGCCCGTTTTAGTGTTTCATTACTACATAAAAGGGGTGTTTAAGACATTTTTTGAGTAAATTGTCTTAACTTGAGACAAAAAAAACTTTTGTATTGTCTTAAATATTTTCTTTAAGTGAGTGTTAAATTGTTGTCTTAAAAATTGTCTATGTAAAGACAATATGAAACAAAAGTATTCTTGTCTCTTTAGAGAAAACTTCAATTTTGTCTCTTTAGAGACAATAGTTGGGATTAAAGACTTTAGAGACAATATGTAAAAATGTATTAAAAATAAATAAATAATTTTTTTTAAATATTTTTTTAGTGTGGTTTTCAACATTCAATGTTTTCAAATTCTCGTCGTCCTATTTGTTGAAATGTTTATTTTTATTTTTTTCAAACGCGATGGAAAAATTATGACATAAATTATCAATAAATTTTGAAGCTGGGAGCAAAGAAAAGTTGTCAAATACACAAAGCATAATGTTCATAAAAAAAACAAAGAAAATAATGCACCCTAATCCGAATTCAGAAAGTGAATTCCAATAAGTATTTTTTTAATTTATTGTTTATAAAATATTTCGTACAATCATGAGCAACATGTACATCATAACATATGAAAGATGGAGCAAGTTGAACGACTATTATGACCAACCATATCCCTAAAATCTAGTGGAATATACCCAACTACCATCTTAACTCTTTCGAGCATGGCAAGGTAGCTTTATAATGAGTTGACTCGATTGTTTGAATTGGACAATTCTGCTTCAGAGTGGGAACTTTCTTCTTGTGTGCTTGTGTCCATTCCTTTCAAAGGCTGACAACCTTTAATTGTAACAATCCACTAAATCTTGTACTATGTTATTGATGAACGATAGCATTTCCAAATCATGTTGAGAATAACATAGTCTTTCAAGATTTTGATACAATTCTAGAGGGAGTTGAATTCTTCCTCTAAGATAACCAACAAGGTGAAAGCAATTTTTTTCTGCAGGAAAATAATTTTAGATTTAACAAGTAAATCCATTTGCATCATTTGTTTAAAGAACCACAAATCCACAAGTGTCTACACATGAACTAAAAATAATAAATCTGCAAATCAAACCCCCCAAAAAAATACAATTATATGTAACCACTACACTATGGTAATTTGATAGCCCAAAAGTGAAAATATGTGATCCCAAAAACTTTTACAAATATTTCCTTTCATATTAACTTACTGCTCAAGCTGGGCTAAAAAATGTGCAAGTTGGCACTGGTTAGCTCTACTAGTAACTTCTTCACCTCGATAGAGCTCTATAGCTTGCTCGAAATATTCCAAAGCCAGTTCTAGATTTTCTTCAATTTCATATATTTCATTGATTTCTTGTAGAAAATAATATTTTGAATTTCAATAAAGATCCCTATCTAAAACAAATAGGTAAATTTACTCATAACCTGATCATCATAAAGATATTCACAAAATAACCATACAACTTTTGCAATGAATTCCTATATACATTATATCCAACCAATAAATTTGTAGTCTTAACAACATATCAAACATATTATCATAAGAATTTGAATCCTTAAACTAGTTAAAAGTAAAACTTTGACAACCTCAAATGATTGAGTCATCCCACACCTAGTTCAAACATTGAATTACCTTGTAGTGTTTTGCAGCCATCGACAATCTTCCTATCTCCATGAAGAGATTAATAGCCAAACCTAAGCACCTAGTAGCCTCTACAAAACATTAACTAGTAAATCAAGACCACTTCCTATCCAACAATAATATATGGCACCTAGCCTTCTCCCATTCTAATATAACCTAAAGAGAAATTACCACACAATAGGAGAGAAATTCTAGAATAATATCATGCCAAAATAATAGAAAGGAGATGAAGACATTAGATTCCAGACTAAAGGAAAATATGAAATATGATTCTCCCCTCTATAATCCATTAAGCCTAATATGAGAGATTATACACAACAACATGTTTTTGATGGAAATGAACAATAGTTTTCCCAATTAATGAATTTGACAATCAAGAACCTTCAATTAGAAGTAAAACAATACTAGTTTCTCACATATAAGTTACATGATGATGAGTCAAAACACCACTTAGGAAATTTAAACCAAAGCATAAAAGAGAACCTCAACAACAATGATAATGTGGTCTATTAGTAAATCAATAATAGAAATTAAAAAACTGTCACTCAGATGGATGAGATGCATTCCACTCCAAAATATTGCTTGTGTTGGATTATAAAAGTCACTAAAATGCATAGACACATTCCCCTCCAAGATATTGCTTGTTTTAGATTAAAAAACTATCGCATAAGTAACCTACAAGATCAGCCATGAGATGATTGTTTGTGCTTTTCTCAGACATGTAATGATCACTCACATATTCAAGGATCCTTGAGACTTTCTTCCTGAGATAAAATGATTAAAGTACTACATTTCATCCCAATAATAGAATGGGAAAACCCCATAAAACAAACAACTCTTTAGTTGCAACAAAATGTACAATTGGATCTTGTATTGATTCCCTACCAAAAATACTACAAATTTAATCCACTGGGATTGGACTACATACAACAAGGTATTTAGATTTAGGTAGTCTCTCTTATAAGAGCATGTACAATATATGTGTTGTTATCAATTTTATTCATTGCTTACAACACTAACTTTTTATTTAATGATTTGTTTTCAGAGAGCTTGCAAAAGCGGGTTCCCATGTTTTTATGGCATGTCATAATACAAAAACTGCTATGCAACTTGTCTAAGAATGGCAGAAATTGGCTACTAAGAAGCCCCTATCTATAGAAGTATTGTAAACTGTGTAGTCTTAGAATTTTACATATTACTTTTCCCTTTTTGAACTAATAAAAGTTATTATACTGATAATTTGACAATATGAATGTAAAACAAATCATGGAATTGGACCTTTTGTCCTTTGCTTCAATAAGAGCTTTCGCTACCAGTTGGGAATCTATTGGATGTCCACTTCATCTCCTTGTCAATTACAATGTTGGAATTCTTCAATTGGGAGGTATATTCTCCTTGTGTGCTTCATATATTATATAACCAACTCATGGAAATTTATGACTAGTAAATTCTCTGTCATCATAACCAAAAAGATGTCCAAGGATGGATTTGAGTAGCACATACAAGTAAATCATCTTTCACCAGCACTCCTCACACTCCTCCTTCACTGCTCAAATGAGCTCCTTCAAGGATAATAAATGTCAACTCTGTGGCAATTAGGCTCCTATTTCTTACTTGTACAATACCACCCTCTGATCTCTATCTATACAAATATATGTTTTACTTGTTTTCCAAATTTAGCTTTGCAATCCTCTATTTTTTAACAACTATAGGCTCACCATAATGCTATGGTGGATTTTGAATATCTGAATGCAGATTTTAGATTGAAAAGCTTTAGCAATTTAATGGCTTATGCTTCAAGCAAACTTTCTCAAGTAAAATTATTTGCTCAATTTCTATATGTCATTTTCTTTGTTTATATGTTCTATATTTGGAGGTGGATTCAGGCAAAGTTTATATTTGTGTTAAAAAAATTTGTAGGTACAATTGCAGATTTGCAATTTGTGAAGTATTGCAAGCAAGAAAAATCATGGTGTGATCCCACAATACTAGTTTACACTTTCTTGGAGATCCTAATTTTTACTAGAATCAATATTTTTTTATATGCAAATGTACGATTTAAGCCTTGCAAAGTTTCATTCGAAGTGATTCCACTGGAAGGGGTTTGGACCAAACCAATCTTAGATCAAACTCTTAGATATGAACCTCGCTAGTTTTTAAACCATACCCTCCAAAGCATGGAGTCTCATTACACCATCAAATGTTGATAAAAACACTTTTGATAAATACCTTTTGGGTGATAAAATGAATTCATTTAAAATTTATGTTTTGTAAGTGTGTAGTCCTTATTATAAGCTTCCAAAAAATTATAATTTTAAATATATTCAATTTGATTATTATATTTACTTTTTATTTCTTATGAATGTAGGTTTTTCATCGAAAATTAAGCTCTCTATTCTGCACATGTGCAAAAATAGCAGATTATAAAAAAAATTTGAAAAATATTAGTGCAATAGATATTGATGTCCTTGATCCAACAAAAATAAATAAATAAATTGATACATAAAAAAAAAATCATGTTGTATACGGTTTGCCTATGTTTGAATTGTAATTGGTTTGACTTCAAAACTTGATCAAGGAAAAAATATTCAATAAAACACTATGAAACCAAATGACGTTGTTAGATATCATAGTTAAATATAAATTCAAAAAAATAGAATTTTTATCCTTGTATGGAAAAATAATTATGGTTGTATATGTTGAGCATCACCCTTTAAAAATGGTGGTTTAATCGAAAAAATTAGTTTTCAAAGGAGATGGAAAAGAAGTGCAACTCCAATTCCAAAAATTTTTGAAAGTCAATTCGGTCGGTAGAATCTAGCCAGACAAAATCTCAATTTAAATTGGCTTTAGTTTTCATCATTTTCAAATTCCTCATGTTTCTAGCCACCTATAGTTTCCCAAAGTGAAGATTTAGTTGAAAAATCAATTCAAAGTGGTCCACAATTTCATGGGAAATTGTAAACCAATATTTGTAAAATCCTATGAGTATTTTCCAAGGATTGTAGGAAAAACCATTGGATGCTATGTCTGAATATTTTGGGGAAATAAATTGATAGATTGGGGGAAATTTTACATTGGGGTTGACCGCTAATTGGAGGGAACCAAGGACATTAATACCTTCCTTGGAGTTTCCTTGCTGAGCATGTAAATCTACCTCAATATTCAACACATTTGATTTTTTTTTGTTGGTTGCCATCCTCTTGGTTAGTGGCATATGTTTTTTGTGAGTAGGTTACCCCATTATTTTCAGCTAGATGCTCCATTTGGGAGATGTATTGGAGAGTTTGAATACCAATCTATTGGTCGACTCATATCAACAAGGTACATGAGGCTTTTGCAAGGTTGCAACTGTGTGTGGAGGAGCTTAGACTGGTCACTATCTTTCAAGGAGTTGATGTGAGGACTGTAGCAAACTATTGACTATTGTAGGAGGTTGTGGGGGTCTAAGAAGAAGTATTTTAACTGGTGTACGTCATTTGGATGCTTTTAGGAAAGTTAAGAAGTGTAGTGTTGAAATTGGAAGTTATACATTGTGTGAAAGTGGACGCCTAGGAATTTTTCATCAGCTTGTAAATGTTAGAAGGCAAAAAAGTTATTTTATGTACTTTGTATCTCAGACCAACAAGTTGTAATATTCCAATTTCTTAATCTATCAGCATATAGCTAGCATGACAACTATTTGATGTAATGTCTTTATGTTAAATGAATGTTGCATAAATATGTGATGTAAATTGTCCTCAATATTACAAATAAACTTGCATAGCAGTAGCACACAGAAAACTTATATATTCCTTTGCATATGAACTATTTGACATAATTCCCATTGGGAAAGTGCAAAATTTGGTGAAAAATTGGTAGGGGGTTTTACATACTATGCTGATTTGGAAACATTTGAATACCAAAATAAAGACTATGTTTCTTATCATAAAATGGGCTAATATTTATGGCATCCATCACCCTACTTCTTTTCATCCAAGCAACTTGTCCATTGCAACAAGTCCTCTTTTTGTGACTACTCCTAGAGACCCATTAAAGAAAATTCCAAGCAGCACAAATTTTCCTTCAATCATAAGCATTAGCTTCCTATTTGATGAATCTGTAGATACTCACAAATAGAATACAATCATTTCTACACCTAAAACCATTTTCATTCACATAGCATAGGATGCATTACATACCTTATGCTCACCTATGGCAACAATGAGTTGCTTTCATTTTCCAAGTGTGTGGAATAGTGAGTCTATTAGCAACAATGAAATCAAACCCATCAAAAACTTCAACCTATGTTTGCTTCACAATATATTCAATTTGGAACTCTTTGGTTGCAGTAGCACTAGGATACAAAACCATTATGCATGAGCCATCTTGAAGTTGACAAAAAGGATCCCTTTTCCATTTAGTACCCTTCATTTTTTCATCAGCATTAGAATACTCATTGACATAAAATTTTTGCATTATCATTGATATCTATAACTAAAATTTATTTTCTTTTCTTCCTCTTTTAGACTCAATATGAAAATGGATTTATTGAAAAGGTTTTAGAAACTTTTATGCAAATACAATTGGCAAGTGTAAAGCCAAATTCCATGGCCTTCATACTATCCTACCTACCTTGTCCAAAATGGGAGCCTTGTAATAGAATATGACAATCCATCAAAGAATAACTTAGGATAGAGGGATTTTGTTAGACGTGGTTGCAAGTGTCCTAGTAAACATGTATGCAATGATATGAAAGTGCAGGCAAGACAAACAAACCATTTGACAGAATGTCTCAAAAGAAATGTGATCTCATTGTTGGGACCTCCAAAATTTGGCTAAATTTTTTAGGGCCCATGTAAAATTTTGCCTAATGCACTTAGAAGTACCCTACAAAATAAGCCTAAGTAGCTCACTTTGGGAGCTTATAAATTGACACCCATGAATTGTCATGAAAAATCACTTTGGGGAAGTGTTGAGCACCTATCAGAGATGGTGTGTGACCATTTGCAACTTCCTTGGATCAATTTTGGTGATTTTTTGAAGTCCTGGTTTTAAGGTCCAGAATTTGGTTTGTTATTTACACATGTTGCACCTTTTCGAGTAGACTATCTTTGTGATGTTCTATCTTTGTGCCTGCTGAGTATTAAGCCCAACTAATATTTTTCCATGATTCTCTACATCTTTATGAAGCCCCATGTAAGTTGGAATAGCCCTATGAATCCATTTGCTAAGTTTTCCAACTTGAATCCATTTGTAAAAAGTTTAGATTTGCAAACTGGATAATGTCAAATCTGCAAAAAGTAGCCTCACATGTGAGTTGATATTTTGCAATTGGATGATTGTCATGACAAATGGATTGTTTCTCTCCATTCTCCCTACATTCATGTACTCCTCTGTTTGATTTCAGACTCCCATGATCAAATTTTCTATTTTATCAAAATCAAAAGTAGATGCAGTTTGTTCAGTTTTACATCTGCATTTCTGACAATGTTTCAAAGTGGTCAACTTTGATCCCTAATATCTCACGTGAAGAATAATGATTGAAGAAAATCCCTTTTGCACACATACTCAGTATACCTAGATGATCTTATTTTTCTAGTGGCAACCCCCTAGAAGTTGTTTTGATATTTTTCAAAGTGGTGACTTTGAGAGCCTTGATTGGTTTTGAACAAGTGAAATTGCAAAAAATCCTGACTTACCCACTTTGGAATTTAATATCTTACACCTAAGGAATAATTTTTCCATTTCATTTGTTGTATTGAATTCTTGGGTCAAATGATAACATGTATGCTTAGTTTTAGGCTCCCAAGATATATTATGATGGGTTATTTAATCATTTTCTGATCGCAATATAGTCAAAATGGGTGTTCCGAAAAAGTTTCAAATTTTGAAAATCTAAGGACAACCCATTTTTTTTTTGGTCTAAAACCTCTTCAGCTCCTTTTCATCAAGAATGAAGGTCATTTGATGCATTATTTTAATGTACTTCTATTGCGGCAAAAATGTCCCCGGGGCCAATTTACAAAGGAGACACCTGAATTTTAAGGGTTGGGAAAAATTTGAGGAAATGGGTTTTCTCTAAATAATTGATTATGGATGCACTAAAAAAATATTGGCTCCAAGTGTTTGGGTTTGTCCGCAATGAAATTTCTCAGTTTGGGCCGCACGCACAATTTAAATTTGTATTTTTTCTAAAGTTTCAAATGCTTATGTTTAAAATATTTTTGAGTATTTTAAACATTATACAAATATGGAAAATTCATTTAGGGAAAATTGTAAATGTAATTTCAAATGTTCTGGTGTTAAATCAAGTTTAATTCTTGCTTTTGATTGGTTGAATACGGCTTTCGCCTCTCTACCAATAACTCATCGTTGATCGCCATTTTGATTTGCATGTCCCATTTGATATTAGTGATCAACAATGGTAGTTAGTTTCCATCGCCCATCACTATTAGCTTTCTCTTTCTCCACATCACATCTGCAATGGTGTCGTGTTGCTATTTTGTGTGGCCATTTTCTCTTCATAATGACGATGGGCGATGATGGTTGCCGACCAAAAATTAAAAAAAAGGAATTAGTTGAACGGGATTAGATTTGTATTGTGGATGGAATTTCTACATAAATACAAAGGCAGTTGCGCTAAAGATCTTTGTGCAAAGGCTTGATGGATGGAGTTTGAAGAACAAAGGATTCTGATGAGATCTTTTCGCCCATCATTGTTCTCATGGCTTCTCTCTTAAGTGCATCTGTGATATGCGATGTTCATCGCCCATTGCTATTTGTTTCTTCATTTCCATATTCTATCAGTGATGGGTGATATCATATATTCCTCTGTGTCAATCGCTAATCAATTTCAACTTTTCCAGTTACATCTGTGATTGGCCATGATGGCTGCTATGAGTAAAGTTTCACAAATAAAATAAAGTTTTATTTGTTGCGGTGAAAAGTGGTTGGAGAATAAATTACGGTGGGAAGGTAAAAGGCATTGCACGGGTAATTTATTTTCCTGATTAAATGAATTTTAGTCCCTCAAGAAAACATTAGCTGCATTTCTTCATGCGCTGCTAATAAATATTAGTTTTTCCAAATTTATTAGCCATGCGTGAAGGTAACTTGCGAATGTTGCTGGAAATTAAAGTGATTATAATCTTAGGGTGAAATTAGAGGCTCAGGTAAATATTTTTGCAAAAAATTAAAGCCTTCACTAATAAAAGTAAAAAATTTTGTGCTAACAAATATTTTAATATGTAAAAATGCAAAAGAAAAAGAAGGCATGGGAAATAATTTTGTAAAGTGAATATTTTATTTACTATGCAAAGTGTTTTTGCTCGAGATGAGTTTTTACAGAGAGGACCATTTTCACGCAGCTGGGTGAAAAATGAACAAGGGGGAGATCAAGTCTTTTGCAAGTAAAGGAATTTTCAACATGGGAAAAAGACTAAATGGAAAGAATGATGAGTCTGCTAGAAAGGGAATATTTTTCTGTTGCAGGGTAGTGGAGTGAAGAGCAAGAAAAAAGAGAGCAGGTTGAAGATTCTTCAACAAGCAAAGGAGTTGCAGATCAATGAACCTAAATATGCCAAGTGTCTTCTTCAAATGAGCATTTAGGGTTTTTATTTTTCCTTAAGTGTTATTTTTTTGCCTCATTCTGAGGGAGGTTGTTTTGTAATTTTACATAGAGAACATTGGAATGTGAATACAAAGCATTTTAGAGTTAAATTTTAGGATCTAAATCTATCAATATTCATATAATTTTGATTACAATAGTGGAAAAATAAAGCTGAATATTTCAAGTTTGAGACTATCTTACTCTCCTATGTACTGGTTTTATAGATTATGAATGATACAATCAAGGTTGTCTTATTTGTCTCTATCAATTTCAGATAGATGTGTGGCTCTATTCTTGTTTATTAATTCAAAGAATTAATGTAGGTACTTGAAATATGGTTGTAAGTTTGTATTGAACTGAGTGATAGGATGCTAGTAAGTAGTAAAGGTTAAGACATAATGCTAAAATGTTTTAATGCAACATTTCAGAGCTGCATATACTATCAGGTGTGAAAATTGTTATTAGATTATGTATGTGTTTGAGTTGACTTTGTTCCAAGGATGAGGCATTGATCTAAGTGTGTTATTCATGTTACATTTGTTAGCTAATACAACAGCTGGTCATCTTTTAAATCAAATATCAATCTCAGTTCATTTATGTGAGGAGTTTAACGAGTTACATTTCTTGTGTTTAAATTAGGCATTACTGTAGAGGTCATCCAAGCCTTTAGAGTATTGTCTCTATTAAGAATCTAAAGGAGAAATATTTGTTTACTCTGTGTTTGATACTTTGGCACACAAGTATCTGAAAGCACACTATTGGGATCACCCTCCCAAGTTTAACAGAGTCTAAAGTGCAGGGGAGAAAGGGGTATTTTATTCACTCTCCCATTTGTTGGCCATATCAACCCATTGAGTCTAAATATGAGAGAGTGGCTACTCTTTAGGACTCATTGCATCTGTTGGTTTGAGAACCAACAGATTAGCAACTCCATTGGGGAGAACTTAAAGAAGATTCTGATAGAAGATCATCTCGCCTTAAAGAGTCAATCAATTTATTGATCTGTAGTTTGGGGTCAGAATGATCGAAGGACCTGCATACTTAAAGGAGATAATTGCAATTTTTCTAATGTATTCTTGAAGTTTGGTGCTCTACTAGTGGAGAGAACTCAAAAATACATAGATCTTGGAAGAAGATTTTTGCTGCTTGAAGATCTTTTCCTCTTTCAAAGAGGTGGTGACTGTACATAAATTTCTACATCATCATAAGAGTTGGTTGCAATAGTTCTCAGGTATTTTTCTATTGTAATTATTTTGTATGATGGTTTTCAACATAAAGTTCTAGTTAATATTGTCCCCTATTTAGTATTTTAAGATACTAGTAGAAAGGGAAATGAGAAAGTAGGATATTCTAAAAAGGATATTGAGAAGAAATTAGTTGTAGAGGAAATAAATCTATTTGCAAAAATGTATTGTTGTCCTAGTTCTCCCTCTACAAGTTGTAATATCATGCCTAGAACACAACCATGTCCTCAAAGAAAAGTGTTCACTAGTGAGAGATATGACACTTTGAATTTTGGTAAAATTCAGGGTTACCCACATTCTGTCCCAAGAAGAATTAATGAATGTTTTCCAAAGGTTAGAGGAGGTTTTGAAGAATCAACATCACAACATGTACAAGTTTTTCTTGATGTAATGGAAGACTGTCAAATAGTAGAGGAAGATGCTATCATGAAGTTTTTTGTAAGAAATTTAGAAAATGATGTTGAATACTGGTTCTCTAGTTTACCAATGCATTCCATAGATTCATTGCATGAGCTAAGAATGCATTTCATTTGTTATTTTGAAAAAGAGTCAATAGACAATGACTACTTGACTGAAGAAAGAAGTCTACATACATAAGAAGAATATGAAGAGAAATCTGAAAAATGAGGTTGAACCTATGTCACTTATTGATGCATTATATGATGTAAAAAGATTTGAGGGTGAATCCTCCTATGATTTTCATGATAGATTCATGAAGATTCTATTTGCTATACCATCATTAAATAGACCTGATGAATCAATGCGTATTGATGTTTTTTGTGAAAGACTTGAGCCAGGTTTGAGTACTATGCCAACTCATTTGAAGCCCCCTAATCTTAAATTTTTATATAAATGGCTTTCAGTAATTAAGGAAATGATAGATAAATATGGAAGTAATCTCCTAACTCAATTATGTGATGGTACTTTTTCAAAACTTGGTCCAATGGATGCAAATGGTATAGTAGAAGACAAGAATGATGCATCGTTTGGTGATGAGGAAGTTGTTTTTGAACAATCTATCGAAGAAATATACCTAGATGAAGGCTGCAATGATGTAGATGAAACTTAAATTATTTTCTTTTCTATGGACTTTGAATATACAGTTGAAGATCATGCCAAATATGAAGTTTCATGTCTTCATGATGAGACAAAGGAGCCTACTGATTTGAGAAATGCTTATGAGAATGTCAATATATCAGCTGCAAATGATAAGGTATGCAATGAATTTCAGTTGGCAAAATCATCCACAAATAGATGTAATGAAGAAACCATTGATGGTTTTCTATTTGACAATGAAGAAGGTAGCTTTGTTGATTGTTGCAATAGTATCAACAAAGAAGGAGATATGTATGCAAGTGATTCATTGAATGGATCAAGTCAAGTGGTTGGTTATGAAGAGCATGCATATGTTGATAATAATAAACAAGGAACTCTTGTTTTGTTTGATTCTTTACCTTCTTCTACTTCTTTTGCTGACTTTGAAGTTATCACTGAATGTTTGCATAAGGATAGCATTGATGTAGTTGTACATGAAAGTAGAAATGTAGAGATAAACATTGGTACAACTAATGACACTCCTTATGATGAGTTTGCATTTGAAGAATGTGATTGTGTCAATCACATGGATGCATATGCGAATCTCTTTTCCGGATCAACAACTCATAGCTTTCCTCATGAGCACTATGCTTCAAATTTTCAAGTTGGTGTAGTAGGAGGTAATGTTGAATATGACACTCTTTGCAATAGTGAATGTGTTTTGAACACTCAATATGATGAATTTGTTGCAAATGAAGAGTTTGATTCATATGAACCTGCACTTGAGGCTTCTTTTTGTGATAATATAATTAGTGTTGACAGTCTTGTATATGAACTTGAAGTAGGAAACATTGTTTGGGATGCCGACATCTCTTATGAATGTCATGATTTGAATGTGGATGAAGGTATTATGAGTGTTGGTGAATCTTGTTTTCAAGACATTGAGACATATGGTAATCTAATTGAGCTATGTCGTTGGGATGATCACAAACATGCATGTGATGCAATTCAGTTGGATGAGTTTCAAATGTGTGAGCACTTTTTGCTTGACACACAGAAGGATTGCACACTATTTCTTAAGGATGATATCTTCTCTGAGCCTGATCCTTATGAGGGGGTTAGTGAATGTGATGAGACTATGTCTTCACATAGTCTTGGTCATCATCCTCATGTTCTCTCATTTTCCACAAGATCATAAAATACAATGAGTGGCAGTGATGCAGCCTATATCATTTGGTTTCCATGTGATGGTAAAGCTAAATACAAAGGAAACCTAACACTTGTGTTTGTAGGAATGCAGTCACTCATGTTGCTATGGTGTGACAGAGGAAAGTATGGATTAAAAGAGATCAACTCTTTTAACATATTGGTGTTTGACAGAGGTAAGTACTGGCTTCCCTTTTCCATTTGGTGGCTTGGGGCTGCCAAATGAGATTAAAATTTGAAACAATAAAGGCTTTGTTGCCCAATGATCATGGCACTTGGTCTGCTCTCTTAGAGGATTCTGAATTCTCGCTTTGTTCACTGAGGAATAGACATCCCTAGAGAGAGCCATTATTGGGACCTCCAAAATTTGGCTAAATTTTTGAGGGCCCATGTAAAAATTTTCCTAATGCACTCAGAAGTACCCTGCAAAATAAGCCTAAGTAGCTCAATTTGGGAGCTTATAATTTGACACCCATGAATTGTCATGAAAAATCACTTTGGGGAAGTGTTGAGCACCTATCAGAGATGGTGTGTGACCATTTGTAGCTTCCTTAGATCAGTTTTGGTGAGTTTTTGAAGTCTTAGTTTCAAGACTGTCCAAAATTTGGTTTGTTGTTTACACATGTTGCACCTTTTCGAGTAGGCCATCTTTGTGTCTGTTGAGTATTAAGCCCAACTGATATTTTTCCATGATTCTCTGCATCTTTAGGAAGCCTCTGTCAGTTGGCATAGCCCCATGAATCCATTTGCTAAGTTTTCCAGCTTGAATCTGTTTGCAAAAAATTCAAATTTGCAAACTAGACAATGCCAAATCTACAGAAAGTAGCTTCACATGTGAGTTGATATTTTACAACTAGATGATTGTCATGAAAAATGGATTGTTCCTTTCCATTATCCCTACATTCATGTACTCCCTTGTCTGATTTTAGAGTCCTAGGATCAGATTTTCTATTTTTTTGAGATAAAAAACAAATGTAATTTGTTCAGTTTTACATCTGCATTTTTGACAATGTTTCAAAGTGGTCAACTTTGATCCCTAATATCTCGTGAAGAATAATGGCTAAAGAAAATCCCTTTTGCACACATAATTAGTGTACCTAGATTAGCTTATTTTTCTAGTGGTAACCCCCTAGAAGTTGTTTTGATATTTTTCAAAGTGGTGACTTTGAGAGCCTTGATTGGTTATGAAAAAGTGAAATTGCAGAACCACTTTGGAATTTAATATCTTACACCTCAGTAATAATTTTTTCATTTCATTTGTTGCATTGAATTCTTGGGTCAAATAATAATATGTATGCTTAGTTTTGAGCTCTCAGGATAAGTTTTGATGGGTTATCTAATCATTTTGTTATCGCAATATGGCCAAAATGGGTGTTTTGAAAAGTTTCAAATTTTGAAAATATAAGAACAACCCATTTCTTTTTTTTGTCTAAAATCTCTACAAATCCATTTTCATCAAGATCAAAGATCATTTGATACATTATTTTAATGTACTTCTGTTGCAGCAAACACATCCCAAAGGCTAGTTTACAAAGGAGGTACCTGAATTTTAAGGGTTGGGAAAAAATTGAGGAAATGGGTTTTCTCTAAATAATTTATTATGACTGCACACAAAAAAATATCGGCTTCAAGTGTTCGAGTTTGTTCGCAGTGAAATTTCTTCGTTTGGACTACAGACGTAATTAAAATTTGCATTTTTTCTAAAGTTTCAAATGCTTATGTTTAAAATATTTTTGAGTATTTTAAACATTATACAAATATGGAAAATGCATTTAGGGAAAATTGTAAATGTAATTTCAAATGTTCTGGAGTTAAAGCAAGTTTATTTCTTGCTTTTGATCGCCATTTTGATTTGCATTTCCCATTTGATATTAGTGATCAACAATGGCAGTTAGTTTCCATGGCCCATCACTATTAGCTTTCTCTTTCTCCACATCACATCTAGGATGGTGCCAAATCATTGTTTTGTGTGGCCATTTTCTCTTCATAATGGTGATGCACGATGATGGTTGCCGATCAAAAATTAAAAAAAAGGAATTAGTTGAACAGGATCAGAGTTGTATTACGGATGGAATTTCTACATAAATAAAAAGGTGGTTGTTCTCATGGCTTCTCTCTTAAATGCATCTGCAATATGCGATGTTGATCACCCATCGCTATTTGTTTCTTCATTTCCATATTCTATTAGCGATGGGTGATATCATATATTCCTCTATGTCAATTGCTAATCAATTTCAACTTTTCTAGTTACATCTGCGATTAGCGATGATGGCTGCCATGAATAAAGTTTCACAAATAAAATAAAGTTTTGTTTGTTGCGATGAAAAGTGGCTGGAGAATAAATTACAATGGGAAGGTAAAAGGCATTGCACAGGTAATTTATTTTCCCGATTAAATTAATTTTAATCCCTCAAGAAAACTTTGGCTGCATTTCTTCATGCATCGAATATTTTATTCACTGTGCAAAGTTTTTTTGCTCGAGATGAGTTTCTACAAAGAGAACCATTTTCATGCAGTTGGGTGAAAAATGAACAAGGGGGAGATCAAGTCTTTTGCAAGTAAAGGCATTTTCAATGTGGGCAAAAGACTAAATGGAAAGAATGACGAGTCTTCTAGAAAGGGAATATTTTTCAGAGAGCAAGTTGAAGATTCTTCAGCAAGCAAAGGAGTTGCAGATCAATGAACCTAAATACGCCAAGTGTCTTCTTCAGATGAGCATTTAGCTTGGTTTTTGTTTTTCCTTAATTGTTGTTTTTTTTCCTCATTCTAAGGGAGGTTGTTTTGTAATTTAACACAAAGAACACTATAATGTGAATACAGAGCATTTTAGAGTTAAGTTTTAGAATCTAAGTCTGTCAATATTCATGTAATTTGATTACAATACTAGAAAAATAATGTTGAATGTTTCAAGTTTGAGACTATTTTACTCTCCTATGTACTGGTTTTACAAATTATGAATGATACAATCAAGGTTGTCTTATTTGTCTCTATCAATTTCAGATAGATGTGTGGCTCTATTCTTGTTTATTAATTCAAAGAATTAATGTAGGTACTTGAATATGGTTGTAAGTTTGTATTGAACTGAGTGCTAGGATGCTAATAAGAAGTAAATGTTAAGACATAATGTTGAAATGTTGTAATGAAACATTTCAGAACTTCATATACTATCAGGTGTGAAAATTGTTATCAGATTATGTATGTGTTTGAGTTGACTCTGTTCCAAGGATGAGGCACTAATCTAAGTGTGCATTCATGTTACATGTGTTAGTTAATACAATAGCTAATCATCTTTTAAAACAGATATCAATCCCAGATCATTTGTGGAGGAGTTTAATGAGTTACATTTCTCGTGTTTAAATTAGGCATTACTGTAGAGGTCAATGTAATGTCCCCATTTTGCGAGCATCAGAGTGTGTAAGGATTAGCCTATCATTTGATCCTCATAGGCTAATAGTTATGGATAGAGGGTCTTCTGTGGCAATTGTCGGTGATTTAGAGACATTACTCTTCAGTTGGATTTAGGTTGAGGCCTTTGCACAGGTTATTTGACTCAGATTGGCACACTTACTATTTATAGTAAGTTACTATATTGGGATTCAGGGTTCCTATTAATAGAAAGACACATGAGCAAAGCATATTGGCAGTGTCGACCTTGATTGGGCCTTTGTAGTTGTTTCTAGACTCAGTTTCACATACTTACTATTTATAGTAAGTCACTATTCAAGGTTTCTATTTTTATTACAGGCATCCAATCGCATGGAGAACAGGGAGAGTCGACCCCTGGCTCAGACATCTTAGCAATCAGACAAGTACATCAAGAGATATTAAAGTTTAAGTGACTTAAGTGATTCATTTAATATTTTAATATTATTATAAAGTTATAAAGTAACTTTATAATAATAAAGTCACTTTAATATAATAAAGTGCGTTAAGTGAATAATTTAATGTGGGAATAAATCTTTTATCCCACATTGGCCAGGAAGGTGTTTGAGCTCTCTTAAGGAAAGAATAAAAAGAGAGGCAAGAGCTCATTCTCAGTATACAGTTGATGAATATTGTTTTGGTTGATTTTATTTGTGGAGCCTAGGGCTACTGCAGATTTCTTCTTTGATCATAGGAAATGAAAATTTCCTATTGATAGCATAACTAAGGGAGTGAAATATCTCTTGAAGGGTTGCATTTTGAGGAGAGGATAATTCAGTTCTTTCACTTGTGCTCACAATTTGTGGCCAAGGGCCAAATTTATTTGCAGATTATAAAGGCATTGAAGATTCATTGTGGAATATATTTATTGTTGGCTGCTACAGTAAATGCTATAGTGCAGGTGAACAGTGTCGTGCTACAGTGCCACGTGAACAATACCGTGCTACATTGGCATTCAAGTTTGGAGGGTTTATTCCTGCTAATCTATTGTTTCTTGGGCATCTATATTGCTGGGCATCTCTTTACTAGGTTTGAGTAATCATAATACATGCTTATTTCTTGTTGTATCAGTTCGTATGCAATGCACAAAAAACCTTTGTATTTCTGAGTATTACTAGTTGGAAACCTTTGTATTTGGGCTACCAGTTAATCACAGAAAAGTGCATGATCAGTCTGAAAATTTGTGCTGTTGTTATCACATTCTGGAGTGCTCAGAAATACCTTTCTAATTGTTGTTAGTACTCAGAAAATGTTTTGAATCAGTCCCAGTATTGTTTCTAGACAGGAAATCAGTATTTATAAACTGCTGCATAAGAACTGTATGATGTTATACTAGTGAATTACCTTAGAATCTGAACTGAGCATTGTATTTAAGTTGATTTTGTTACCAATATCGCCCAGAATTAAGTATTGTGGTCCCCTATGGAATGTAAGACAACCTTGGTATTGTAGATTTCTTTCAGTAGTAGTGATATGATAAATCAGTCATAGATACATCTATCAAAGCTTGTAATCAGCTTGTAATGAGTTTATCCATCATATAATAAAGGAGTTGGAGCTGCATACCAAGTAATTGTCTTTGGCTGTAGATGATAGTTTCAATCTGAGTCTGAATCTGATTATGCATGCCAATTGTTTGTAATAATATCTATCAACTGTAAGCACATATTTCATGTCATTTTAGCCATAAATCTTCATTGAAAGTTACCAAAAGATTATTGCATTGCATCCTCAGTTAGTTCAAACTTTGGCATATGGTCATTTGAGATCATTGAATGCATAGTATCATCTTCTACATCAAAAATATCAAAAGAAACTACAAACAAGTACAAAGTTGCAAGTCAACTATTTGGCGATATTGCGAGTACTATTCACGTCACTGTAGCGTGGGTACTATTCATGGCACTGTAGCACCAACACTAATTCTTATCTACAAGTAATAATCTTCAAACCTTAGATAAAATCTTTGCCTTAAAGCACAAATGAAAGGGCTGAATTATCCTCTCCTCAAATTGCAACCCTTCAAGATATCTTTCACTCCCTCAGTTATGCTATCAATAGGAAGTTTTCATTTCCTATGATCAAAGAAGAAAACTGTAAAAGCCCTAGGCTCTACAATAAAATTCAATCAAAATAATATTCATCAACTGGATGCCGAGAATGAGCTCTCACCTCTCTTTTTATTCTTTCCTTGGGTATGTGCAGGATCATGATGGGCCAAACAGGCCCTTAAGTGGCAATGAAAATTCAGAACAATTAGAGTTAGGCAACTTGACGTAAAAATTTGAATAAGTTATCTATATTATTTCAAAAACATGTAAGAATAGATTCTATGGGAAATTGAATGTAGTTTCTAAACTACAAGGTTTATTTTTTTTAAACAAAATCTATTTGGTGAAATTTTGAAATTTCAATGCAGTATTACTTAAATTTCAGGAAAAAAATAAGAAGTAGGTGTTTGTCTGACAACGCTAACCATAATAAAATGATAAAAAAAAATTATGAGATTTTAGATGTAAGTAGAGGACTCATGTCCGGATGTGACGCATATTTTT
>VDFB02095766.1:0-13601 GCA_007258455.2 Sequoia sempervirens | reverse complement strand
CTGTTTCCACCCCGGCCCTCTCCTCTCCCTCTCTCTATGCTTCTCATTCGAGACCCGCCACTGAAGCTATTGTGCACCCGACCTAACCCAAGGAGACATGAACAAGATTGGGGCCTATGGGAGCCGAGATGCCTGGGATATCTTATTGGATTCACCACTGACTGATCATGGCGATACGAGCTATACTGCCCCACCTATAGATGGGTGGGAGTGGGATCCACTAGCTCCCGATAAAGGGTTATGGCCGAACCTTGTCTTGACTCTTGAGATCCACTCACTGGAACAATGATAGGAAAGGGCTCGAATTCGGATTGAAGTTCAATTATATAGAGGGGGGGCATGAATGTTACGCCCTTCAACTAATATACCTTAGTTAGGATAGTAGGGCAACGACATCTACCTCCCTTAAGGGGGGGCTACCCATCCCAGGTGGGTGGGAACTATAGGGTGGGGAGGGAATCCCTTCTATGGAACTCCCACCCACCCCTTCGAGCTCGGAACAGTTAGAAAGAATAGTTACTACGATTGTGCACCCACCCCCCCTACAATTCTATGGGCTAATCTACTGAAGCAACAACTAATTGAAGAAACTGGCTATTAAATGGCATCTAGCATCTACCTCAACTATAGTAGCGGGTGGGTGGGAACCATAGTGCTATCTATCTGTAGTTTGAGATCAATGGGTGGGTGGATGATAGGTGGCATGTTACGTATAGAATCTGGCGATGCCCAAAGCATGAAGACCGGGTTCAAGATTTCAAACCCCTTTATCCGTCCTATTCAGAGATAGTTGCTAAATTCCCACCCTCCTTAACCCCACCGACCTCTATGCCTTAGAGCCCCGCCTATCTCCCACCCCTTGCCCCCCCTCTATAGTTGTTTTGGGGAGGAGCCCATTTGTGCAGGTTCATCAGTTAGAAGCACAGGTCAGCCCCTACTATTCTATGGGGCGAAGCCCTGGCCTAGGAATATATGGGTAGTGGTGAAGCGCAGGCCTAGGAATAGATATATAGATAGGCTCGGGTATGAGGCTAGAGATAGAGATAGTAATTATAGATTAATGGCTAGTTATATAGGTATTAATGCTATATAGTAAATTTTAGGTATTTATATAACTAGTAAATATCTATAATTATATAACGTTATAATATAATTTAACTGAGGCTATATCCATAAATCAAAATATTCGTTGTCTAATTACAGGTTAGATAACGTGAGATGAACTATACCCCCCACCTAGGAACTATGTCCACCGACTATATCTCTATCTCAGCTGTTCTGTTGGAAGCCTCGTTAATTTGTGGTGGACACTAGCCTATCCATCATCATCAAGTCGAGGCATTCTCATTAATCTATTGGCATCCTCGTTGAGGGATTCAGGACGGCTTCTGGCATTGCTCAAGTCGAGGTCACTGTCTTGGCTACTGGCACCCTCCTTGAGGGCATCCTCAAGTCTTTAGCAAGTTCTCTTGAGGGCATTGTCGACATCCTCGTTGAGGTATACTGTCTTGGCATCCTCATTAATTAGCCTCGTCAATTAGTGGAGGCCACTGTCAAAATGCCCCCTCCTCTTTTTTATACCCTTTAGGGAATGGATTCAAGTCTGCATCCTCCTTAATTCAAGGATACAGCTGTTCCAACAAGTCATCGTGTTCCTACGTTGGCCTGGCCGCCGTCTCAGGAATTCAATTGGCTATACTTGTATGCGACCCACTCATGCTACGACACCCACTTCATATGTAGTCTATTGAGATGCCCACAATCAGGAGTTCGATACCGCTCATATCTAAGAGCACAACCCAGGAAAAAAAAAAAAATGCCAATGAATCGTCTTTATCTTATTCAGAGTTTGGCAGCTGACTCAAAAAACTGCCCACAACTTGTCGAAAGCTGTGTCGAGAAAACGTTGTTGTCGAGTGCTCGTGTTAATTATGATTGGTCAAGGAATGAAATTTTTATCGATTGGATGAGTTACAGAAGGATGGTTAGTAAGGCTATTTTGGGGAATAGTAGGATAAAATATTTGAATAGCTGTACTCGAAGTTACTCTAGTGGAGATTATTCATGTAAGGAACAAACTATTGATTGTTTCTGGAATAATTTCTACCAAAAGATGGAGTCTATCTCTAACTCTAGTGATAAAAAGGTGTCTAATGTTACTATGTATCAGCATGAAGTTATAAAGTTGTTGGTTCAATCGAAATCAATGAAACAAAATGGTGAATCTTTGAGCCAGGAAGAGCTGCTTTATTTACAGAAACAAATCAAAGATCTTACTATTCATTTTGATGAGAATAGTTTGTTTAAAACTTATCCGAGCTTGATAAAACTATTAATTCATCAAGATTTGATTACTGCTAAGCTTTATCTATAGAATAACATCGGCCTATCAAAAATGGATTTCCTATATATTCAGGTATTTGGTAAATATACACTGGAAGCTATAATTATTCATGTACTAGGATCAGTTTTCAACTGTGTATGGGATTTATCCATTGTTAGGGTATCTACTTTGATCCAACAGATTGATTCTACTGTACGAGTTCAAGCTATTAATATGGGTATGAAGAAAGCAGCGGGTAAGGACGATGTTAAGTTATCTTTCAACCAAGATAGAAATAAAAGAAGCAAAATTACTAGGAGTCATTATGCTATCGGGGTCGGCTTGGTGGAGTTCTTGGTTGAAAGAAAATTGATTACCTTGAACACTGGAGCAAGCTATACGCCGGTATTACCAGTTTCTAAGATTGAGGGTTATATAAAAAATTGTTACACCATATGTAATTTTGACTTAAGTATCCTTCCTATTAAACTAAATCTTCCCATGGTTTACGAACCGTTACCTTGGAAATCTAAGGTAGATGTACCTTCCACGTTAGCTGATATAGAAGGGGGGTACTTAAGCGGACTAAAGGGAGACATCTCTAATAGATTTCGTCTATTCACTTCTCGTAACTATAGCCATTTCTATATCAAGTTGAATTCTCCAAGGCCTATGTCCGAGGTATTGAATACACTTCAGTCTCAAGTCTTCGAGATCAACACTAATGTATTTTCGTTCATTATGGACAATCATGAGGAATTAGAAGATGTGGGTATTCTCATTAATAGAAGTCTAGCGAAGGTGAATCTACCAGAGGCTTTTGACCTATTGAGGCTTTGTTACTTCAATGACGAAGCTGTGAAGGAGGTGTGTAGCTGTAACCTTCTGTTAACGGAATTAGTGAAGCGTGTGAAGCAAGCTAGGTATGCAGATTTCGTATTAACTCTTGCGAGTGCATACGCCGGCTATAAATTATATCTGCCAATGTTCATGGACTTCCGTGGTAGAATCTACTGAGCCGGTGTATTGCATTTTCACGAGCGGGATTTAGCCAAAAGTTTGATCATATTTGCCTCTGACTCCCAAGCTCCAGAACTAACCAAGCGTGATGAGATGTCTCTCAGAATTCAATTAGCATGTGCTACTGCCTTTAAGTATAAGAAATTCTCATCATTAAATAAAGCTTATAGCTAGTATATACAAAACTGTGAACAAATGATTGAATCAGATGATAATTTAATTCACTTAGCACTGAAAGCTAGTGATCCATTTCAATTCATAGCCAAGGTTCTATCTAATGAAAGAGTTACTGATATCGATAGAATTCATGGTTTGAATAGGATTCCAGTGACTCAAGATGCATCTACGAGTGCTTATCAAATCATGAGTTACCTCTTGCTTAATGCTGAAATGGGTAGGTGAATGAATCTTATTCCGTCTCCTGAAAGGGATATCCAAGAGTTGTATCAGTGTTTGAAAGATGAACTTTTGGAGTTCTTGCATTCAAGATTGGATAGTAAGTATGCTATCATAGAATCTCGGTTAACGAGAAATCTCGTCAAACAACTCTTTATGCCATTAATCTATGGTAAGACAATTATAACCATGGCTAGTGATATTCGTGAGGCTTATGGTCCTTTGCTAAGGCCTAAGGATTACTATCACATTGCTAAACTTTTCCATGAATTATGGATCAATAAATATCTAGACATAGCCAATTTAATGAAGTTGATTAACCTAATAGGATGGTTTTGTTTAGCCTTGGATCATCCTGTGATCTATAGTATTTCGTACTTAGCCACTGTCCAGGATTATATGCGTAGCAATAAAGCAGATATATGGCTTTATGATAGGGTGCACTTGAAGAGACGGCGGGCTACTATCCGAGTGCCTACCTTGGTTAGGGATAAGTGCAAGACTCAAGTATCTACCTACGTCAAATTTATTCATCAAAAAGATTCCTTTATAGCTATGAAAGTGGTGGAGCAATTGATTTTAATTAAAGCGCCAGTATACACGGTACACGATAATTTCATAACAACATTTGTTTCCACTGCTGCGGTTCCTACAATCTATACCAAAGTGTTTATTGACATGGGTCCTCCACTTCGAATAATCAATGAATTTGTTAGAATGAATCTGATCCAACCAACTACTAGAGAGTTGTTGAATGATCCATATCCTATGAACTTTGACAGGGTGAATGAGCCTATTACTAGCGCATCTCTTAGATCTATTCTAATATCTCTGGTGCCAAAGGATTTGAGTGTCAACGATAAGTCAAAATGGTATAAAAAAATTGATGATACTGTGAGTTGTTACGATAAATATGTATATATTGTGTGCGGTGAAGCTCTGCCTACGCATGCTGGGAGGCTTCATGCTGAGAAGTGGAATGAATTTCATTCACTTCTCAAGAGCTGGGAGTCTCTCGACTGTAACTATAGCGTGCACTTTTAAAGGAATAAAATAACCATGAAATCCATGTTCAATGCTTATTTGAACCATTTAAAGCTGTTAATCGATTGGGAAAAATGCCTGGATCCATATGTAGGATTGAGAATAGCTGAAGTTGGATTTAAAGCACCTTACCTGCGATGTGCTGACTATGAAATGATAGCATTGGCAGTACTGCTACTATTAATGAAGTACGCATACAATACTGAGTTTGAGTATGGTAAGTTTACCATAGGTTATGTCATGAAAATACCAACCGAAGATGTTGCCTATACAATTGGTACTGCTATTTCTTTAAATAATAAAAGCGGGAATGCAGCTCCTAATGTGGATGCATATGCAAAGATATTGAAACTCTGTATTCAAAAAGCTGAGGATTACGATGAAGCACTGCTATCAGGTATATCCATTCGAGTTTATCTGAGAGGTATGAAGGAAAAAGAGGTACCTCTTAGCTCTGATGAAATGGATGCCATAATTCTACAATTAATGAATGCCAGCATAGAAGGTTGTGGTGAACCACAAGAAGTGGAAGCTATGGGTAGGAAGAGTCGTTATCCCAATCATGTACCTGCACTCAAACCTACAACTAAGGAAAGGATGCCTTTCATTTTTGCCGATACAGAGACAGTTCTAATCAATAATGTTCATGTACCCTACACAGCGGGGTTCATAGTGCTTATGCCGGGTGAAGATATAGGGGTCTACTCGGATTATGCCTTTAAAACATATTTCAGTGAAGATGACCTCTTTCATATACCTGAATTTGAAGACAGGAGTGATCGAATGTTGTTTGAATTTCTAGAGCATTTAGCAATACTTGTTGATCGAACTAATATTCGAACGGTTTACTTCCATAACTTCTCACGATTCGATGGGATTCTATTAATGAAATATTATGCTTCTCATGCGAATAAGGGATACACCATCAAACGTATCATGAGTTATCTTAGGCTTTACGAGTTATCAGTGTATAAGGGAAATAAACGGATGTTCCGTCTAAGAGATTCATACAATCTGCTACCTAGTAGTCTGGCTACATTGGCTAAGACTTTATGTCCGCAATTAGGCTCTAAAGGATCCATCCCACATGACGAAGTGCGAGTGTCAAATCTGAAGGATCTTAGAGAGCAACTGCTGGAGTATATGATACAGGATATTCATCTGTTAGGTGGTGTTATGCTTAAGGCACAAGAGATTTATTGGAATCAGTACAAAGTTGATATCGAGAATTGCTTGACATTGTCAACGCTAGCTATGACCATTTATCGTACGAGCTATTACGATCCAATTAGTTGGCCTATCCATATCCCAAGAAGGAATGAAGATACATTCATTTGGCATGGGTATTATGGAGGCCATGCTGATACATATAAGCCATATGGTGAAAATATGTACTACTACAATGTCAACTCATTATACCCATATATCATGAAATCTTGCCCTATGCCAGGGGGTACGCTTGTATGGCATGCTAATTTGGAAGGCCAGGAATTGTCCAGCTTGTATGGATTTATTGAGGCTTATGTAGTGTGTCCTAGTACCATTAAAAGACCATTCTTACCATATAGGGATCATAATGACAGTTTACTATTCCCAACTGGTAAATTCATTGGCATGTATTTCAGCGAAGAATTGATTTATGCATGCGACTTAGGTTACAAGATATTCCCAATATGGGGCTACTTGTTTGAGAAGAAGCCTAGTCCTTTCGATAGCTTTGTGACATCCCTCTTCGGGAGAAGGCAAGAAGCTAAGCTATCCAGTGATGAAGCTATGGCTTATGGCTACAAGATCCTCATGAACTCGCTCTACGGTAGATTCGGTATCAACCCAAAAAGTACCATAACAGAGGTATGCAATAGGGATAGATATGACTATTTGACACAGAGGGACAATTTGATCTTTGGGGACAAGCTGAGCGAACAGTACTATATCGTAAGCTACATCAGCAATACTGAAAATGTTGAAGACAAAGACTGGAGTCCACCAAAGATCTCGGCTGTTCAATTGGCAACTACAATTATAGCTCATTCTCGTATTCATATGTACAAATACATCTCTAGACCCGACTGTTACTACACCGATACTGACTCTGCCATTCTAGGAAGTCCTCTCCCAGAAGATGAAATCTCTCCCACCGAATTGGGTAAGCTAAAGATGGAGCACTTTGTCAAGAGAGGTATCTTCTTAGCACCCAAAAGCTATACCTTAGTCACCGAAGAGGCTGGGGATATTATAAAGCATAAAGGGCCTACTAAAGACTTGGTCAATGTTGAATGGTTCGAATCACAATACGCTGATCTCTCCCAAACCAAACAGATCACCGTCAAATCCAACTTCATAATCGATTGGCACACCCTTAACATCGCCAAAAAGGCCTACCAAATTAGCCTTGGTATCAAACTAGGCAGCAAAAGAGACCCTGTCTACGTTAATAACAATGTCTGGGTAGACACAACCCAAAGATGTAACTAACTTCGACGGCCAAGAAAGCCATATTCTGGGATTCGAATTGATGATCCTTAGGGAGCTGCTAGAAAAGAAAGATCAAGAATATACTCAGAGGCTTGACAAGAAAGATAAAGAATATGCTTGTCTGCAGAAAGAATACGCTCAGAGTATTGCTATGCAGAAAGAAAATGCTAAGAGTATTGCTAGTCTGGAGTCATATCTTGCTAGTCTGGAGTCAGAACTGGCTAAACAACGTGAATTGATTCAATCACTGTCTGCAGCGGCTAAGCCACCTACTCAGTCCAAGCACCCTACAGCGCAGTCTCCAACTAAGCCTCCAGTAACGCATCCTCTGACCGAACCCAAAACGGTATTAGAGCAACCTCCTAAGCCGAAGGGGAAGGGTAAACAGAAGGGGAAGGGTAAGAAGCTGAAGGGTAAGGGTGAGAAGCGGAAGGGGAAGGGTAAGGAGCCATAGGGCAAGAAGCCATAGGTAAATAACACTAGCTAACTTGGCTAGGTAGCTTTTTTATGGCAAGGTTCGGTGGTCATTCCGGTTTATTTGAAGGGCTCCCCTTCCCTTCAAGAACTACCATCCCGACACTAGCTTCACCATCCCCCTATCTTTCGTCGTGGGGTGGTGATTTTATGGTTGGTTGGATGGTCGGAGGGATTGATCGGTGGAAGGGCGCCCTATTACCTGGGTCCCTATCTTCGGGGCGAGCCAGCCAAGGTTGGATGGATGGGCCGATGTCAAGGGCCGGATACCAATGGCCATTATTGATTTCCATCCATCCATCCCTCCCTACCTTCACTACTGGATGGAAGGACAACCATCCCTACCTTCACTACCAGATGGAAGGACAACCATCCCTTCAAATAAACCGGAAGGAAAACCATCCCTACATTCACTACCAACCAAACAACCATCCCTACCCACCCACCGAACTACCTTCACTACCCACCACCCTACCATCGATCGTAAAATTATAACATAGGTACTTATATAGTATGGATGGGTTGTGATTTGATAGCAGGAGATGGGAAGGGCTGGAGAGGAAAGGACATTTTTCCCTAGGTCCTATATATTGCTACTAAAAAGATTCAATAGTAAATAGGTATAGTGTGCGTTCATAATAGCTATATACTGAATCCATCTATCAGCATAGTTCATTAGATATTTAATCTAGTTAGAAGTATTATAACCCTACGTAATATAATATATAACTAACCTATTATATAACTCAATACCTGTTATAATATAGAAGTTTATCCAATTAAGTTAAACCAGGAGATTAATTCGAGGCGTGAGGTGAAGTCCAACTACCCTCAGGAGTGTCTATCTATATTGGCTCTTAACGAGTTGAGGTAAGACATCCAGTTAGAGGGGGTTCAAAAGGCACCCCCCCGATGGTAATATTGTTGGATGGGAGGTAGGGAGTTACTGTGCTTGCTCATTACCAGGGCCTAGCTTTGTTGGAAGGAAGGTCGATCCGTCTAATCCTCCCTCACCCACCCCCCATTATAGTTGTACCAAATGATTGTTCTTTCTTTCTGCCAGAGCCCTTAGAATAGTAGGGGGATTGTGCTTTCCTGATGAACCCCTGCCAGGATGGAGTAGGAAGTTCTAGCCCAACGACTAAGAGAAAGGCTAACTCTCCGTGGGTGAGGGCAAGGACCATCTCCCTAACCATCGAACTTCAGAACAGTTTTTCTTGTTCACTTTCCATCCTGTACAGCACACACCTTCCCTCCCTCCCACAGGATAGAAACAAAGGATCTTGCCTGTCTAAAACTTGGGGGCGAGAAACGGGTGATAAAGAAGTCCTACTCTCCACCCCCGCCCCCCTATTGCCAGGGTTGGGTGGGACTATAAGCCCCGTGGCCATGTTACTCCACTATATCCTCCTGGGTGAACCCCACCCCAGTCTGGCCGGTGCCCTACTATTCTAAAGGCTCGATTCTATACGTCCTATAAAATGGTAGGGGGTCCCAAAGCATGGAGAAAGTCATGGGCTTGTTTGACAGTCATGTCCACGATCAAAAGTGGGAGGTTGAACAAAGCCCCAAAGGGCCCCCCTAAAATTCTGTTGTAATGGGCCAGTCGGTACTTTTTTTCAATTCTGATCTGGGGGAACAAGTAATGGGCTTGTTTTCCAGTTGGGACAAATGATCCCTAGACCTCCCGGGAAAAAGTCATGGGCTTGAATAATCTGGGGTGGGTGGGAGGGGGGGTGGGAGGATATAGTTGGGATGGGTGGGAGGGTGATTGCCCTACTATTCTAAGGGGGGGGGGGCAGTGGGACTTTTGATCGACGTTTTAGATGGTCTAGTAAGGAAAAAGTAATGGGCTTGCCCTTAGAATAGTAGGGCTACAGTGTGAGCGAGAAAGGAAATTAGGAGTAGGGTGGTGGCGCCCTCCCACCCACGGAAGGAGTAGGGTGGTGGTGCCCTCCCATTAATGGCCCCCTCCCTACTTACTCTCCCCACCCTAGGCGTATCAACAATAATCTACCTCCGGGGCCTCCCACGAATATAATCTACCTCCCTGCAGGGGGGGGCCCGGTGGGGTTGGTGGGTGGTGGCTGGCGCCCAATAATTGAATTTGGGTGGTGGCGGATGAGATCGATCCTTGACACGACGAGACGGATCCTTGACACCAATAGATCGATCCTTGACACCCACTTATTGCTACAATTCCCACATGACATGTCAAATTTACATCATGCATAATCATATTCCATTCATCCAATAAATCGACTTTATTTAAATCAAATCCTAAATCATATTCCATCATTTTCTAATTTCAATAAATCAAGTATTTAAGTCTTGAAAGTCAAATCATATAATCAGCATTAATCAGCATGATCATCATCTAATCCTAATCTAATACTAATCACATCCCACTTGCATTATCTAGACCTAGCCACTTGCACAATAAATCAATTTTATTGATTTATTAAAATCTCATTTTCTTTCAACATGACAAGTCAAAGCGAGGCATTTATTGCTCTTCTTTCTTGTCCCTCTCAAAATTTATTGCAAATTTGAATTCAAAATTTCCCCTCTTGGGCACTCTTCCCAAATCTTGCACAACATCAACTAACTCACATGATGACAAGTGTCCTCAACTCATTGGCTTGTTTTTGATCCCACATTGGTCCCTCTTCAACACTTGGCATTTTGAAAATCTTTAAATAGGTGCTTCATCTTTGAGCAAATCCTTCACAATTTCATGCAAGGTTACTCTCTTCATTTGAGATTTGATCTTGTTTATCATCACTCCACCATCTTCATTGCATTTTCAATTTGAGCTTTGATCAAGGATTGGGAAAGGGTCACTAGCACATGTGACACCAATCCAACATGGAATAGGTAGCTTGCTTTTGTTTTCATAATGCTTTAGTCTTTACATTATCATTTGTTGCAGTTTTGAAAGCATTTGCAATGTATTCCATAGAGGCATTTTAATAGAGTTTGCATAATACTAACCCATGCTTGAAGTGTAGTTTGTTTGCAGATTTTAAAAATGATGCCTACATTTGGCGCTAGAGGGAGGGCTGTTAAAATTTTCCTACCATTGGGAATTCTATTAATGTGATCATTATTTCTGCGATGTTTAGTAATCTTAACAATCTGCCATTTATGATTTCTCATTCGTCTATTTGAATAGGGGGATGCATTGAATTAAACATTACGTGTCCTTAGCTAATCAATATCTATGTGACATCTTAATGTGTTGCACTATTGGCAGTTTGTGTTTCTGTTTTGATTTTGATATTGATTAATGTTGCTGTTTATTGTCCTAGCTGTGCCATTGTTTTCATTAAATCCTGCTCTTGAAATCAGAAATCAATAAATAATGAATCATTGTTGCAAGGTTTACAATCCAAACGCACTATCACAATCCAATCCAAGGTTTATTGTCCTAGCTGTGCCATTATTTTCATTCGAATATAGCTAAATCTCTCTCCATGGAAGCAAACAGTAAGGAATACTTTCTTAAATCGGTATCATACTCATGTCATTATCTGCCGAATATCGAATTGTTAGATGTTATCTTTGAATGTATTTGAAAGTGATTTGATTGACAGATGTTCTTCTTAACAAGCTAGACAGTATGGCGTACAAATCTGATTGAAGTAATCTAAATTCATACGACCCAATTAAGTTCTACCTGCTGTTTTGGAGTACGCATGTCTGTCTTGAGGGGGTTTTGATTTTGATTTGTATAAGATTTCGCTCTTTTCCAAGTAGTAATGGCCGCCCCAAGAGCTCTGTACTCATGTTCCCACAGTGGACGCCACATCAAACAAAAAGCGTAGTGCCTTTTGAACTTGGCTGCCTTTGGATTAATTCTGAGCTTGGTAAAAATCTGAAAGGACTCAAGCATTTAATGATTATGATGGCATTTTTTTTCTGTCACTTACTTTAAATTCCTTTTGATAATGATGCGTAGGATAATATGTTGAGATCTATTCCATTATTAAGTTTCTCTCATGGTTTCAAAATACATATTTCTGGCAAAAATGACTTTCTTATCTGACACGCAGGCTGGAGGAGGTTGGTCAAAAGTTTCAAAACTCGACTTTACACCTGCCAAACGCCTTTCACATCTTACACCTGCCAAACGTATTTGAGAACTTTTTATTCTTGTTCACCCAGGAGAAGATTGCAGACTGTGGCTTTACAGCTATCGAAGGCAGCCTCTTGAAATCTGTTGTTTTTTTTTCAACTTTACATCTGTTATCTTTTTTCTGCTGCCACTTTCCAGTTTGTACGCCCAACTCACAGTTAATGATTTCCTGCTTTCAAATCACATAAATAGGGGCGTAAATATCTTTGTTTCTTTGTACCATTAAATGTCAACATTTGAAAAAATAAAACAAAGGAGGAACTGCGCGCCACAGGTATCTATGGTTGGCTGATGGACAACTATTATTTAATATCTTTGCCTTTGTGGGAGGAGAACCAGAGGAAAGGCTGTGACGCCTATCCCCACGTGGATAGCCAAGATCAGATCTGCAGGATTAAATAAAGCCTCTAAATTGCATTAAGCTTACTCAAAATCGTGGAATTTGATTTTTTCTGCCAAACGCATTAACTGTGATCATAAATGTTCATTTGGCAATATATTGCTGATTCATTTCAAATGATTTTTTTTTTTATGTGACAGATCAGGCTAAGTTTTCTTTTCTCATTCAATAGATGATGCACTTTTATACCTACCAAATGCATTTGTTTGAGTTTCTAAAAGATCATTAATGCATGCAGCAGGGAGGGAATGTACATGGAAATACACTTTATGACTTCGGATTTGAAAAAAAAGGCACGAGGCTTTTATATAGATGTTGTTCTATTATTGCAAATTTAAGGCCTCATAAATTCAAAATTCGGTTGTCATTGGATAATTCAAAAGGGAGGTTTGAAAAATTTATTGGAGAGTTGACTTGTTCAAACAATTTATTTTCAAAATGACATTGTAAGTTGTTTCATCATTATAGTACTTTTTGAAAGATGTCGGTAAGACTCGTGAGCTTTCAAAATTTATCACATTACTTTGATTAATATTATGGTCAACATTTTGAAAGATTTATTCTTTTAGGATTCATTGATATAATTCATTAGCTTTGTATTATGAATCATTTTCATGACCATAGTTAAAATTTGAAACTTATGATAATGCTTTTAAAAGGATGTATCCTTTTGTGATTGATTCATTGGCTCAATACCTATAGTAATGAAGATTATGATAAGGGAGAGAGAAATTTTAACAAAGTGTGATGTTTTTCTCAAATGATTTATTTTTAAATCTTCCTTTTATCATCACTTTTGATCATGTTATGGTTTAAAGTTAAATTAAAATGGATTCTCACATAATCATCTTTTTGTTTATAGGTACAAACAAAGCGAAAGGTGAAAGGTACAAACGAAGGTACCAAAAGTCAACAAAGGAAAGCGAAAGGTCAACAAAGAGAAGGCTAGCAAATGAAAACGAAAGGAGGAGGATTCTTGTTTGAAAACACAATGTGTTTTTTTTAACACTTTAAATATTTGATCAATACTACTTCACGAAAGGAGGGAAATTTTCTTTTTTGAAAACACAATGTGTTTTTTAACACTTTAAGTGTTTAATCAACACTACACGAAATTGTTTTCCTTTTCGTTTTAGAACATTAGTTTTCAATTGGGGCTAAAACGAACAAATTGTTTTTCATTGCAAAGGACTTAAAACGAACTTTAGGACACACTTACTAGATTTCGTTTTGGGTTAAAAATTGAACAAACAATCTTCATATTTCATTTGGTGCTTAAAACGAACAAGTGTTTGATTTGTGTGATTGTCTTTTGAGTACGTATCCTCTCC
>VDFB02095765.1:0-16772 GCA_007258455.2 Sequoia sempervirens | reverse complement strand
AAAGCTATGGTCCTATAGAGAAGGGTTAACTTATCTTAAAAATTAAATGCTTTATACTAATGCCATGTGAAGATAAAATCCTTCAAAGTGGCATGGTAACTTCAACACCACTACACAAGTAGCCACTGAGAGTTAAAGGACCCAAAATAAGGACCGATTATCTAAGATAACATTCTAATTAAATTTGTACTAGATTATGCCTCATATCAAGGGACCTTCCTTTGCAAAAAATTAAATGTAGAAGCTCATTAATCACCCTTGACTGTAAAGTGGTGGTCTAAAAATTTATGAAAGACTCAGGATTATAATCTTAACATCTTAACATTGTTCAAATCTTATTCAATGGTGGATCTCTTTTATTGGAACATGTTGGTAGAGCTAAAACTTGTAGATAAATACACAACCAAAAGTTGATCACCTAAAGCTTCAATACAATTTAGAGATTCTTTGCAAATCTAGGGATAATAATTCGATAATTTACTCGGTGTTTTAATTCCTTAACTTGAAAACAAGGTGAGTAAAAGCATTAAATTTAACCAATTTAATTTTTATATGACTAGAATATCAATGAGGCAGATTCAATCACTAATGAGTCATAGACTATGGTCATTTCTAGGTAATTTCAAAATAAAGATCTGAGTTCAATTCTAATGGTTATGATCTGAGTTGAATGACCATGATAATGCAAGTCACTCAGTTAATATAAATGCAATTCCTTGGTAACCTTGGTATGAAGTCAAGTTAAATCATCCAAAAATTAAAAATTAATTATACAGAGATACAAGGTAAATCATACATGTTAAATCCCTTGAAACACTACACTCTTTTTTTGGTAATTACTCCTAGAATTTGTGTTTTCCTCCTCCCTTTCTATCCTCCTTTTTCTCCAAATAAAGTAATCCCCCCGACTTATTTTATTTCTTCCACTTATTACTTTCCTCCTTCATCCACTTGAAGAGAAAAATCTCTGCCCATTCATGAAAGTCGTTGTGATGCTTATCATCCTTGACCTTGTATCTGGATTTAGGTTAAAGTTGCTCCCCTTTCTGCATTTGCATTCTATGTAAACAAGAAGAATTTAGAGACATGGAGCTATTTATACTGTCCAATCATAATTGCAAAGGTTGTTTGTGCTCATTATTTCCTCCCTCTTCCATTATATATTTGAATGTGGTGAGTCATTGCTTAACTCCATTAATACTCTTGGCAACTTTTAAGTTGAGATCCATGCAACTTTCGGCAAGCATTACAATAACTCAACATCAATATTTACACACCTATAATCTTGGAAAAAGCAATTTTATGGTGCACATCTGAGTATTAACTCATAAATTTTAAATTCCCTTTCGGAGTAATGATTGTGAACATGCCATGATAGACTACTAATAATTTCTCAAATACAAAAAAAATCTTCAATAACAAGGCTCTCTTTGAGTGTTACATAAGTCCTCCTCGAGCCTAACCAAACAAACATAAGAAAAGAAAGGATAATTAATCTTTCAAGCTTATAATAATCTACAACCCACATAACACACAAAACTAAGATATTCTCATATCTATAAGCTCAATTCAGCATGAAATGCAATGATTTGCAATACAAGCCTTATTAAACATTAACATAGTGGTTTAAAATGGAAAACAAGATCTAGTCTTAATCATAGACATATATAATGCATTCACAAGTTTTCTTAACAAAATAATTCATAGACCTCTAAGGTCTTTCATTCTAGAAATTTATACAAAGAACGTAGCAATTGCAGAATTGGAGGCGTCTATTTATCAAGATGATTATGAGTCACCATTTCATTTAATAAGACTACTAAATGAGAGTAAATTTTCTATGACTGGGGATCCAACATGACTATTTCCACAATCCACATTTTTTTTCCCTTTGCAACATAGTTTCAGTCCTAATCAACTTCTTCTACCTTTTCAGTTATGTTTTTAGTTATGTAGGCTTTGTCACACTCTATTTTATTGGGGAGTGGTGATTAGCATTTAGATTTCTATTTTGAGTCCTTGTTTCAATAAGACTCCCACACACCTATATATAGGGTTCAATGGTCGAGGAGAATAGCTAGTGTAGTAGATATAGCAGACAAATATGTTCAGATAGTTTTCTTTTGTTTACACATACATTGTTTTATTTCCAATCATGGTTTTATGAATAAGATATCCCTGAAGATTCTTATTGGATTGTGATATCTTTTGTTATGCAATGAAGAGGTTTTCAGTTACTATTATGTTTAATTGATTTGAGGAGATAGATTTGAGTTAATCCTGTGGAGATAGTCACTTGAGCAAAGGGCCACTCAAGGTAATTGTTCCCCACTTTAATTTCTGCATATTAATTTATGTTGTTACAATAGTTACTTCTATTATTGTATTTGTCTTATTTAGATTCTTCATGTTGTAAATGTGAATGAAATCATGAATAAGATCTTGTCTTGTATTTCATGCTTTATTTGTCATAATGTATTATCCTACGGAGTAAGTTGAGTTAATAGCAATGGTTAGTTATAGAGTTTAGTTTTGGTAGTGAACTAGTCACAGTCTTTAGCTATAAGTACCCATAGCAATAGTTCCAGATTCTTTTTTTTTACTGTTATGTATTTTATGTTTTCCTACATGTGTAAACACCTATACTAAGATGATGTAGGTAGTATAGAGTATTTGAATACAAATTCAATGCCAGTATCATCACAAGCTTATGTTAGCCCTAGTTGATAATTAAATGGAATCCTTGTAGGGGTTTGGTGGATTGCTCAATTAGGAACCCCCTTTGAATTGTGTGTATGATACCAAGTTTATTAAAAATTAGTTGGGCCTATATATTTTTGGCATTGTTGTCGAGGATGGTGATACTTTCAAAGATTCGTATATGTATTTCAATTTTTTATAGTTTAGTATTTTTTTCCAACATTGGGATAATTAGGTTTTATTCCATCAATACCATAACATTTTATTAACATTGTGCAAGATTTATTGATATACAAAGTCATACCTATTGTATGCAGAGGTAGAGAGATGCTTTGGGAAGATTTATCCCCTCAATACACGAAGTTAGAGAGGATATTGGTGGTCAAAGTGACTAGAGTAAGGGTATTCCTGATGAAGAACCTTCCCTTTCACCAACATCTGCTACAAATATAGAGACCTTCCAAACCATGGTTGATGCAATGGTGGATGATCCACCTAAACATGTAACTTTTGAGTTTCCCATTTCCAACCAGGAGAGAACAACTTCCTTGAAGAATATACCTTTTTCAACATTTCCTATATTTTGCGGACTTTTAAGGATTCCGAGATGGTTTTGGTTTTATTTATTTGGGCCTCATAGTTCTGGTCGTTTCCAGGCCTCGGATGGATCTTTATGGATCATTTCTAGTCGGGTTCATTTCGGAAAGTGGACTCTCAATGAGTCTCAAAACTGATGTTTTGAGGGACTAAGCCGGTTCATGGATCATTTTAAATCCCAGGCATCGTGAGTTCCAATATATGCTGAGTTGATTTTCTTTAGATCCATTGGATTCTTTTGGTTCCTAACGTCATTTGTAATTTGATCTTGAGTGAGCCCATTGTTCCTTCGAGCCTTTGCTACCCCATTCATCTTCTTAAAATCATTTTTCAATCCCAAGGTCCTCACCCTACCATTTCTAGGGCACAAATCAAATATTAGAGTTTTCCTCCAATTTTCCCATTTTGTGATTATTTCAATCTCACGTCAATGTGAGCTATTGGGCTTTCTTTCTAAACAAATCCTAACATGAGTACATATACCATCAGGGTTTGATCTTTTTTCTACACAAATGTAAGTCCCCATTTGGTTACCGGTTTCCACTATGGTTTCAGGGTCCCATAACTCTAATGGTAATTCTGGAAGTTTGAACCAATCTTGTATTTTTCCATGTTGTGACGACATGGATCAAAACTTACTTCTCACCTTCTAATGTAGAATCCACATCCATCCATTAACCAAACACCACTTTAAATTTCTTCTTTTATCTTTTCTAATAGAAACATTACTACAAAGTATCCATTAGCCAATGGTGTGAATTACAAATCTTTCCCCCAACAACCCTAGCGCCAATTAACAAAGTTGTCCCAATTTAAATCCTTGACATACCATTTTGTGTGAGTAAAATATGCGTAAATGATAATCAACACAATCAATAAGACATTATATCAATAGATCTAAACAAAGATTAATCTAATTTAAGCAAGAATCTACTGAAAGCGTCATATTGCTCTCTATCTCCAAAAATTTATTAAATCACAGGGCTCTCTGATTTTGTAAGCATTGCGACTGTTAAAATGCCAATCTAGAGAATGAGAATGATAAGCTATATGATTGCTAAATGATATGCAAGCTATATGATGTAAAAACTATGATATTGATTGCTGATAATGAAAGCTATATGCTATGATATGATATTGAAAGATATATTAAGATGCAATCTATGATGAAAGACATGGTTATAAACTAAACGAATGAAATGATTCTAAATTGCTCAAAAGCTGTAAATGTATTTTTACAGAATAATTTTGAACAAGAGTTGGGATCCATTTCTTGTAGACAGAGGTTGTATTTATAGATTCCCGGCAACACATTTGTTAAGGGGCAACAAAGCAAAGGTTTGAATTTGATATGAAGGATTGAATGGTGAAGGATGAAGAAGCCTAAGATGATTATGGAGATTGTTCCTCCCCACAAAAACACTCAGCCAAAAGATAGGAAGAATCAATTGAAGAAGATGAAGAAGTTTGCCTGCAAATTTGTCTCCAAATTTTCCTATGAAGGTTGAAATGAATTAAATTAGATATCAAATATCTAATTTGGTAGGTAGATATGATTAGCTATAGAAATATGTTTCAATTGAATATTTAGATTTATTTAGCAGTAGAAGGTAAAGGTTAATTAATCAAATAAATGCGTATTTAATTAATTAAACTATCTAAATTCTACATTTGCCCCTCTTTGAAGTGATGTGTTTACACATTACCAAAAGAAAGAGACTGTTATTCTGGCTGCTAATACTCGGCCGAAATTTTTTTTAGTATGCCTTAGACATTGATTTTCTTTGTGATGATGGACATATGCCCTGAGAGATAAATTGTATGAATTTTTTATTGTCTGGATTTTTTCAAAAAAATTCAAGTTTTTAATGATTTTTGTGATGATTTGATAATGTTATGAAGATTTGATGAAGCAACGATTTATCTCCTGACAAATAATTCTAAAAAATGCCTCTATGATGAAATTTGAATTAAGCCCCTTTGAAAGAAATTAAATAAATTCCTTTAATCACTCTATTAAAAAGTTAAAAGGTTGATTTTGAATTCATTTGTGCATATTGAGTTTTTGAAAATTTGAGAGAGAGTGATTTTGAGCCATTTGGAGCAAAATGTCAATCCCCTACCACACTCATCGTTTCAAGCGCGTGCATCGACACAACCACCCGGTTGCCTACGAACCTCCGGTATGTACTCATGAACCTCCTCATTTTTCACAATTTTTTATTTTTTGCACGTTTTATTTTGGTTGAAATGTTTTAGTTTCTTTTAGCATATATGTAGGTCGCAGTAGCGCATCAAACTATTGTTTTAACACATCCCATAGTTTAGCACGTTGGTCAATTTTTATAGTGCATAGATAGGATGAAATAACACATAGGTATTGTAGCACATAGGTCAAATATTGTAGCCCATCCATAGGCTAAAATAGCGCATAGATTGATTCAACACATAGACTTCATAGTTTAGCACATTGATCCTTTGAAGTGGCGCATCCAAGGTTCTAGCGCATTAGTTTGCTGAAATGGCACATTTACTTCCTGAAATAGCGCATCTAATGATCTAGCGCAATGACCGCCTATTTTAGCACATTGAGATCTTTTAATGGTGCATTGAATTTTATGGTGCATCAAAACATTGTTTTGGCGCATCCAAGTTAGAATGATGTAATTTGTAAATTTTGTCCTTGATTTTGTTGATTTTTGATCGTCTCAGCCGTTGATTTGATATGATTGATGATCATGATAGATTATATGTTGTTCAACCTCATGATAGAAAAGATTTGATGATTGATTGATGATAATTAACCTCATGATAGGAGAGGAATAATTATAGTTTGATTGATAAACCTCATGATAGGCGAGGTGCAATAAAGGATTGATGATTGACCTCATGATAGGTGAGGTTCAGTGATAGATTGCTCATGAGATTTGATCAAATTCTCACTAGAGTTGATTTTATTTGATAGTTTGATTGATGTTTGATCAATTGACAAAGATTACTGACTTTTGATATTTTGTGATGATAGGAGTTGTTGAAAAACTTCAGAGCCAATAGTAGTTTCCCAAGACTTTTGATTTGATACCGCATCTAGTGCAGGCTGAGATAGTAGTGATCACCCAACATGGTTTGTCTTCTCTTTTATCTATGCCCCAGATTAGGATTAATCAGGGTCTCCTGACAACCCTAACAGAGAGGTGACATAGCGAGCATAATACCTTCCACCTTCCTACCGACGAGATGACAATCACTCCCGAGGATGTATGGCGGATTTTTAGGATACCTATTGTTGGGGATGTTGTAGTTAATGATTCTCATAGCAGGGTGAGACCAATGCTCTATATAGAGTGTTTCAAGATGATACAATTTGTGGATACGAGATTCCATGGTGAGAGATGGTGGATGCCTATGCTACCCTACCATCGGTACTTTTTGGTTTCATTGGAGGGTTCCTTTGTCCTGATCACGGGTCAAAGGGACTTTTTGTTGGTTGGGGCCATATTTTGGAGAGTATGATTGTTCACGGTACCAGATATGCATGGGGTATGTCTATGCTTGCTCATCTTTACCATGATTTGCATTAGGTCGTCTACCTCTGAGGTCGTAGATTTTCTTTTGGGGTTACATTACTTTAAGTGTGGGTGTGGGAGCATATAGCTGCTACGTGTCGAATGATGGTGAGACAGTGACCCACCATGAGGTCGTATGTGCATATATATGCAGATTGACTTACTTAGCCTAGACTGGGTAAGTTAGAAAATTGGAGGAGATTCTTGGATGATGTAGAGGCTTTACATGGCAGCCCTATCTAGATTGTGAGCATTGGGATGATAATGATACAAAGATGTCATACCTCTATCAATCTATGTTTTTGATTGGTAGGACTTGTTTTGTGATCGAGAGATTTTTGTTTCGGAGAGTGCTCATATGGTATGGGATAATACAGGGCATGCCCCAGGATGTTGCTCATTATGCTCGACATCAGATAGATTATACTAAGTGGGGACCCAAACTTTCATATGATACTACAATTCAAGAGTACCAGGGTCTACAAACTTTGGTTTGGGAGATTCATCCCAAGATTATCGAGCCTCCTATCATAGCAGATTATGCAAAGTACCTAGCCCTACATCCTTTTGCATGAATTTTTGTTCCTGATGAGCCAGTGCCACTACTTGGTGAGGAGGAGTTTTTTGTTGCACGTGGTCGCCAATGAAGGAGAGGGAGGGTGGTGAGGAGGAGGATGTGGAGAGCAATGGTGATGAGGAGAGCAGTAGTGATGAGGAGGGAGATGGAGATGGTGGAGATGGGGGTGGATGCGGTGGAGGAGATGGTGGTGGAGGTGGATCAGGTGGAGTAGGTGGATTAGGTGCAGTAGCTGCAACATCAGTTGTCAGAGACTTCATGGTGCCTCATAAGAGGTGATCATTGATAGCTCCCACTGAGCAGTGTGTGCATATTGGGGTACCTTCCCAACATCAGCAAACCCAGATTACAAGTTTACAGGTGTAGGTACAAAAATTATAGGGTCAGCTGATTTAGGCTTGGGGGTTACTAGTGTAGACATAGACATAGATGCAGTCTCAGGAATAGGCTCATGCCTAGACTCTTTCATAGGAACAAGCATAGTTGGTAGCTGCGTAGGCACAAATAGTCTCTTTGACAGCTGAGAGAGATGCAGCTAGACAGGCTACAGAGCAGGCATAGTTAACAGCTGAGAGATTATAGAGAGTAGCTAATGGTACCTCTATGGCCGATTATATGACAGAGGTTCTTTGTGTTGGTAGAGAGGCAGAGTATTACAGAGGCCAATACCATGATGCAATTTCCTTTGAGCAAAGAGTCAGTTATGCCCAATCTCGATCAGGCAGGAGCTAGTCCAGGACTATTAGTACAGGTGTGACACAACCTCTACTGAGAGATCCAAGAGATTCTAGTACGTCCAGTGGAGGAGGCACTAGTCCAAATATGCTTGCACCGTCTGGAGCTAGCACCACATAGCTCCATGATTGGATGATATATTTGAGACATGATGTATACTCTAGTTTTTTTATTCATAGCCATTTTTTATGTTGTATCTCTTTACATTTCAGGCATCATTGTATACTTGACATTATGATTTTTGAGATCTATATGATATGTAGCGAGTTGATCGATCTATATGTGTTCTATATGATTCTACGATGGATGCATTTAATTTCCTATTTTTTATGCCATGTGATGATTTATATGATGATGTTATGGATGCAACCTTATGATCATGATGACATGTTATGATTTACCTATGATGTTATACATGATAATGCTTATATTGATGATGTATGGATGTATGATGATAGTTTTATGATAATGGATATACATAAACAATATGGTAATGTAACTATATGTATGATTTTGGATGTGTTGTTTTAATGATATATGACATAATGAAATATGATGCATTTTTATTATTGTTATTTCAAATGCAAATATATGATGTAATAAAAGGATGAATGAATGATTAATATGATGATACTTCTAATGTGTGATGTATGATATGATAATGTTAATGAAAATGCAATTATGTAGATTTGTTTTTTATTTTTTTCTTATGCAAATTAGATGGTGTGATGATTGATGCATAAATGGAAAATGTGATATATGATGGAATGTACGAATGATTTAAATGATATAATAATGCATTCTAATGTATATAATGGAAATTATTATGCAATTAAATGATAATGATGATGCTTTTGTTAATGTCAAGTATACTCAATCTATAATGAGAATAGATAACATTGTTTTTGAATCTTCACTAGCTTTTGTAATAAAATACCTTGCATATGCAAAACTAACATGAATGCAATCTAATTTTACCATGCAAAACTATATGCAAGGGTAAAAGTACAAAGTTGTGTCACACTTTTATAAAGGATGGCCAACACTCATCTAACTTTTAAACTTGAGTCACTAGAAAGTGGCATATATGTTTTGAATTTTGAAATGATGTAAACTAACAAAATGTGTATTTTTTAGTATATTTTATGTTTGTATTTTTTTGAAAAAATTAAAAAATTATTTGAATATAATTTTTTATAAATTAACACTATAATTTAGTTGCTATAAAATGTTGAAAAATGCCGTTACATGAGACGTCAAGCTTTATATAGCAAAATTTTTTTTTTTTTCCTTCAAATTTTGTGTGCATATTTATAACTTGAAACTCTAGGGCAGGGATATATTTTATTACAATTTTAATAAATATATATTTTTAAATAAATATTTAAATGTGCGTGTATTAAAACATGACTATTTCCACTCGACGTCAACTTTTATATTAAATATTTATCTAAAATAGAAAATAAATTATACTATCTTAATCTAGATTCTTTTATCTAGGGCATCATATTTTTATTTTTTTCTAATAAGTTTTAGTATTTTTCTTGACATGGTAATCAACCTAATATTTTTGTGTTGATAACCTACTTTTAGTCAAAAATAAAAATAAAATAGTAATAGTAATTGAACTACTAAAAAAATAAATATATTTGAAAACTACACTTATGGATCTACAAAAGGGTATTTTTACATTTTTAAACAAATGTTATTTATATGAGTAGGAGTTGTTGAAACATTAAATTTTTTGAATAATTTCATTTTTGTAGTAAAATGGCCTCAAAGTGGTGCTACATGTGCATTTAGCCAACAATTTTAGTTGGAAAAGTTGTGGACATATTTAACTTATCTAGAATGAGTTTTACTAGATCGTATGTTTGACCGAAATTGATTTTTAGTTATAAATACTAAAATTCACTTGTGTTGATAAGTTGGCCGAAAGTGTGACACAACTTTGTACTTTTACTCGCAAGCATTGTCACCTTAACAGTCCATTTATTGTGCTTTTTATCATCATTGACCTTTTAAAATGTTGAAAGTGAGTACAAACATCAATGGTATAATTTATACCAATGATGACCTGAGTACTACTTTCATGATTTTTGATATTGCAAGTTAACACAAGCATCTAGGTATAATTAAACCGAGATGACCTGAACATTTCTTGCGTAAATAGACAAGAATTAATCATTTTACTATGTGAATTTGGAATGTCATCAATGATACTTAGTAGAGCACGTCTCGCGACAATTTACATAATAATAATGATTAACTCACAAACAATAGACAAATAAAATACCATTCTCCTTCTTAGCTTCTCTAGTTCAATACATCATTGAGTTGCTCCAAAGAAATGATAACAAAAATCAAAGTACAACATTTGAACATTTAGGCTGAAGGTGATAAAATCATTATTCAAAAGAGTATCATCCATCTATAGTTGTTTGGATTGATTTGATTTCAGTTGTTTGATATGGATGGTTAATTTTCTAAAACATTCTGATGTTTGATGTATGTTCAATGTTGTGTTTCACTATGATCATTTTGTTTGTTGTGTTGTCATATTGTTGTTTGTCTATATGTTTAAGCTCAAGTTTATTTCCCCCCTGTGAGTTCAATATTTTTCCCCCAAGCTAGGGTGAGACACAACCATGTTGCTAAGATATGTACAAGAGGTCCTTCTACAAAAGATAAATGGAATGATCGCGAAAGTGTAAGATCAAGACATGTCTCAAATAGATGGAAAAGATAGTTTAAATCACAAGTAGCGCATGTTTCTAGGTTTTCACTACGTGTTTTTATTGCACTTTTTTAGACTTTATGATTTTTTGGGTATTTTTCTCTTTTTCATTTTCTTTTTTTTTGTATTTTTGTATTTTTCTTCTTTTTTTTTCATTTTTTTCTCTATCTTTCATGACACTTGTTTGTCAAGTTTTCATCAAGGTGATTATTTTCCAATGCACTAGATGATTTAGGTATAGAATTTCCTGAGATGGATACTGTTGATAGGTTCATCGAACAAATCCCCTTTAGGTGTAGACAGCCGATAGGCTCTAGATCCATAGAAGGATATGATTACAAATGGACCTAGCCAATTAGGTTCAAACTTCCCTTTCTTTTCTCTGTGTTGTTGATTCCAAGGGTTTTCTTTTAGGACCAAATCACCAACCTAAAATGTTATAGGTTTTACCCTATGATTGTAGCTTTTGGACATTCTTTGTTGATATGCCTTCAAATGGTTCACAACTTGTTGACGACATTCATCCAACAGTTCTAGCTCTTGAAGTCTAGACACTCTATAATCTTCATTTGAAATAATTCCCTTTAGTGACACATAGAGTGATGGTATCTCAACCTCAATACGTAGTATGGCTTTTGATCCATATACCAAGGCATATGGTGTGGCTCATGTAGGTGTTTTGATGTTGGTTTGGTATGCCCAGAGAGTAGGATTTAGTTGAACATGCCAATCACATCCAACATCATTGATAGTCTTCTTTAGTATTTTCAGAATAGTTTTGTTTGAGGCCTCTACCTGGCCATTTCCTTAAGGATAGTATGGTGTTGAAAAATGATGTTGGATATGAAACCTCTCACACAGTTCCTAAACATCCTGATTCTTAAAAGGTCAACCATTGTCTGTGACAATGGACTAAGGAATTTCATACCTATAAATGAGGTAATTCAGTATGCAAGAAGAAATATGTTTTCCAATGATTGTTGTCAATGGAACAACTTCTATCCACTTTGTAAAGTACTTCGTTATTGTGATTATAAATTTGTGTCTGATGAAGACGGATTAATCTTTCCTACCAGGTCTAGTCCCCACTGATAAAAAGGCCATGTTGAAGTGAATTGTTGCAATTCTTGTGTCAGTGCATGGATTAGGTTACCATGTGTTTGACATTTTTCACACTTCTTAACAAATTGAAAAAGACTCCTTCTCCATGTTCAACCAGTAATACCCCAAACAGAGGAGTTTCTAGGGTTATTTTGCTTGAATGAGTTCCATAAATACCTTCTTGAACCTCACATAAAGCTATCTCAAACTCGTTATGTTCTAGACATCGAAGAAGGGTACCATTTAGACCTCGATGGTAAAGTATGTCATCAATTAAGGTATGTCATGTGATTTGGCGAATGAAGTTGTGTTTCTAGTTTCTAGAAAGATTAGGAGGAAGGATATTATCTTTTAGGTAAGTGTAGATCTTTCCATAAATTGAGAATTCAATGTCAACTAAATGGCATATGGTTTGAGATTTTGGATTATCATAAGCAGGGTTAGACACTTGTTCCACCATAAACTCATAATGACCTCGCTTTTCTGGCAACTGTAAGAGAGAAGCAATCATCGCCATAGCATCTGCACCTTTATTTTTTGCCCTTGGAATCTATTCAAACTTGATATCCACAAAGTACTTTTTGAGATCATCCACCATTTATATGACATCAAATTCTCATCTTTTGTTTGATATTCATCATTTACCTAATAAATGACTAGTTGTGAATCTCCATATACTTGTAGCTCTCTGATCTTCCATTCAACTGCCACTTTGATGCCAATAATTAATGCCTCATATTCAACTACATTATTTGTACATGGAAACATGCGTCTATAGGACTTTGGGATGGTATGTCCTTGAGGTGTAACAAATAGAATTCTCGCACTCGACTCACGTTGTGTGTAGGACCCATCAAAATAAAGCCTCCATTGTTGTGTTGTCATAGTAAGAATGTCTGCATCAGGAAACTCAATGTTCATTAGATGATCATCTGGTAATGGAGCTTTAGCTAACTAATTGGCTATCACTTGACCCTTGATTGCTCTTTTATCCACATATTGGATATCAAATTCACTTAAGATCATGACCCACTTGGCTAGTCTTCCTGTTAAGGCAGCCTTGCTAAGTAAATATTCTAATGGGTCAATATTTGCTATGAGTTTGACTATGTGGGTTAACATATAATGCCACAACTGCTGCGTAGCAAATACCACTACCAAACAATATTTTTCAATGAAGGTGTAATTTATCTCATAACCGTTGAAAGTCCTAGTGATATAATAGATAGCATGTTCCCGTCCCTCAGGACCTTCCTATGCTAATAGAGCTCCAAAAGAAATCTCAGTTGTTGCAATGTATAGTAATAAGGGCCTCTCTTCTGTAGGTGGCATCATATATTGCTTTATTTGATTGAAAGTAGTTTCACATCCTTGATCCCATTTGAAAGAGACATTCTTATGTAGCAAATGATTGAAGAGATGACTTTTGTCTGCTAATTGGGAGATAAACCTCCTAATTGATTGTAACTTTCCCTATAGAGATCGTAGTTGACTGATATTCTTTGGTGGCAGCATTTCCATTATTGCCTTGACCTTGGCATGATCCACTTTGATGCCCTTTTCTGAAACTATGTACCCTAGAAGTTTTGCCGATGTAACGCCAAACACACATTTCTTAGGATTTAATCTGACATTGAACTTCTCTAGTACAGTAAAGATTTTTCCCAAGATCTTCATATGTCCTTCTTTGGTATATGACTTTGCTAATATATCATCCATGTAATCTTCCATAAAATTATGCATCATGTCATGGAAAATAGTGGTCATTGCTCGCTAATATGTAGCTCCTGCGTTTTTTAAACAAAAGGGCATGACATTCTAGTAGAACATTCCCCATGGACACGTGAATGTTATTTTCTCCTAATCCTCTGGTGCTATTTTGATTTGGTTATACCCTGAGAAGCCATCCATTAGTGATAACATGGCATGTCCTACTGTTAAGTTGACAATAATGTCAATGTCTGGTAAAGGAAAATCATCCTTTGGACATGCCTTGTTGAGATCTCTGAATTCAATACATATTATGATACTATTATCCAGTTTAGAAATAGGTACAATATTAGAAATCCACTTAGCGTAATCAATAGATCTAATGAATCCTGCATCTAACAACTTTTTCAGCTTGACCTTTACCATCAAGGCAATATGTAGATGCATTTTTCTTAGTTTTTGTTTCACAGGTTTTATCGCAGATGGTAGAGATAAATGATGCATTAGAAGATCTGGATCTAAACCTGGAATATCAAAGTAAGACCAAGCAAAGTTAATCTTTCTTTCTTCAAAGAACTTGGTGAATTCTGGATTTTCTTATTTAGTCATAGATGTTGCTAGATGTAGAGTCTTTGCTCTTTTTTTTGTGCCAATATTGATAGACTGTGTAGGCTCCACCAATACTGATGATCTTTCATGATAGTGTTTTGGAAGGGTGTCAAATCTCCTATATTTTGGTGCCTCAGAGAGATTTTCACCATCAAATGTGTTCTTTATTTTTACTTTTTTGAGATCTAATGTTGCCATTAAATAGTTTTCACCATTAGATCAATTATTTTTGTTTTCAATTTTGTAAACAAAAGATTCCACACCCTCCCAATCTAAAGCACCGCGTTGAGAATTTCATGACGAACTTGTGCCGTTCATCGCAATCGTGCTGAAATTTATGATAGCATCATCATTCACAAAGATAGGAATATTGATAGGTTTAGTTGGTTCCTAGTCAATAAGTTCACGATGCATTAAGGGTAAAAGGTCATCAGATTGGCTAAGGTTAGCGGCAGTAAGGGTTTTGATAACAATGTTGTCAAAGTTGTTAGTGGTTATGTCAAGGTCTATGATATTACTCTCCTCCAAGTCATCTATCTCACTCGATATTTGTCCATCCTCACTTGAGTCATTACTTCCATGGAGATTTTGGTGATCCAATACAGCAACACCCCGAAATGGTCCCTTCATAGTGGTACACACTTTTATGAATCTAATCGGGTATGTCCCTGTATGATGCTTCCGTGATAAATAATCCACTCATATTCATTGGAACCTATTTCTAACTATCCCAGATTTGAAAGGATCTCTTTCACAACCTCTATGAGGTTCTCTTTTTTCTCCTGCTATAACCTAATCCCTTTGCCTTTGTCCTTTTGGCTGAAGTGGGGTTGGATGGGTCTCTATAATGCCTTCCTTTTATTTTTTCCACAATAGGGCTTCATTGTCCTTCATAAATCCCATTTCTTAATATTATTGTTTTCCTTTTCCTCAGCATTGATATGTTCTCCTGGTCAGAGTAGTTACCTATGCAGATGCTTCCTCATCTTTGTAGAGCCAATTGAGGATGGCCTTATCTTTAGATTCATCCTCTAAAGTACATTCCTTTACAAATATATCATTCAAAATTGTGGCATGTTGTGATGATGGTTGTGTTGATGTTGATGGTTGCCCATATGATTTCGGAGATGGCAACAACTGTGAAAAACACAAAGATTGTTCAATGGAATACTCTCCCATGCCTTTGTCTTTTAACTAGATCTTTTCTTTGAATTGTTGTGAGAATCCAGTTGAGCTTCATTTTTTGATGGAATGGGGTTAGCAACTCTTGTCTCTTTTGATTGGTCCTTTTAGTCGACCCATTTAGATACAACATTTAGTTGTCTTTCATTGTTGGACAAACTAGAAGATTTTGCTTCCCTATTATGGGGGACAAAAGTGTCTTGAGCTGTTTTAAGTGTGTTACAATATTGGGGATTGTTGTAGTCAACTAAAATAGTGATTTCTTTTCCATTGACATGAAACTTTAAGCATTGATGATAAGTTGAAGGTACTGCTTGCATTTCATGAATCCAGGGACATCCCAAGAGTATGTTATAAGTCAGCTCTTTGTCTAATACTTGGCAAACAATATTCTTCACAATTGGTCCCACTTGAATAGGAAACACAATCAATCCCTTGGAGGATCTCTCTTCTTTGTCATAAGATTTTATTGTGATTTTCCTTCTAACATCAATAGCATTATTAGAATATCCTAGTGCACAGATCAATTTTAAAGTGCAAATGTTTAAACCAGCTTTGCCATCTATTAGGACACATTTAACCAGGTGTTTATGGATTAAAACTTCAATATGAAGGGTGTATTAATAAAGTGATGTGAGTAAGGGATACATCATCTTGTTCAAAAAATGATAGGAAGTGAGGTGCTAAGGTCCTACCATAGTTCGGAAACTGACAAACATCCAGATTATTGGGTACTGTTGTGGCCACAAGAGCTTGTTCCAAAACCTCCTTATGAGATGGTGAGATTTTAAGGAGTTCCAAAATTGATATTTGTGCTGGTATTTTTTGTAGTTGATCACTATATTGTATTAATTTGAAGGAGTAGTAATGGTTTTAGATGAAACTCCTTTCAATATTACCTTGGATTGCCCCCTTGTTGTCACATTGACTGGTTAATGATCTTGGTTTTCCCTAATTTTTATGGCATTAATCTGATTGCTTGATGGGACCATGTTTGGGATTAGATTTAATGGTATGATGTCATTGATTCCAATGTTATCAGTTTGATTATCAGTGGTATCATTCTTCTCAACCATATAAATACAATGAATAGTGTTGTCATAAATGTAGTTTATAGTTTTACATTTACTATTTGCAGAAGAAGATTCTCCATTTTCATAATTTTGGAAAAGGATTTTTAAATGCACTATGATCATTGTTCATTTGATGTCCTACATATACCTTCCTATTGTCAATCAAATCTTGTACTAGATGTTTC
>VDFB02095764.1:0-23177 GCA_007258455.2 Sequoia sempervirens | reverse complement strand
ATAGCATTAAAATATAACATTATTTAAATCACTTAACTTATCTCTCTAGAAAATGCACCCAAAGGCCAAAATACAAAATACCAATTGAATCGGCTGAAGAAGAGAGCCAACTGTACCGAAGCCAACAGGACCACTACCAGAAATAGAATTTACTAGAAATAGTAAATTCATGAAGTTGCTCGGATCACGATGCATATCATACCACTGCGAAGCTCTCTGAAAACCCAGAAAGAATCCACAAACCAATCTCCAAACTTCAAGCAACAACCTCCACAAAAGCAGGAAACCCTAATTTTCACCCTCCGAGTAGCCTATGGGTCTCCAGAATAGGCCAACTCCGGAATAGGCCAACGGTCAACTGAATTGCTCACAATTGAGAAGGGGAGATTACATTACATGATCATCATGTTTGTCCACTTAAAGCATGGTTTTTCATTAGACCACCATGAATGATTCTAAGTCAAGATTTGTGGTAGAATTATCACTTCTTTGAAGAGGCTATTATTTTTCTCAGCCTATCAATGGTTTTGTTTAAACCTATATATTTGAATTCATCATGAGGTAAGTAAGTTGTAATTTTTTTCCCCATTTTGTAATGTGTTTGCTAATATGTTTTCTTTGGGTGCTTTATTTTTGTTTTGACTATATCACCCAATAGATAATGACCTTAGTCTTTTTTATTCACCAAATATTCTAAAGTTATCCTATGTTCCAAGTATGTCCCATGGTCTCTAGAAAGAGTCATTGTTGGTACCCAAAAGTGCTACCCCTAAAGAAACTTCAAGATCAATCATTTTTGTAACTGAATGTTAGGTTACTCTTGTCACATAAATGTCAAGTATGTTGTCTTTATTGTTAAAATAGTCAAGTCCTTAGGTGTTGGTCTATCTTGGTCCACTAATGATGTATGCACGTTTGTCATGAAGATTATCAAGTTATGAATCATGAAAGAGACTCCATCATAGGTAGGGGAAAGAAAGAGTAAAGTTAAAAGAATGACTATGGTGGCAGATGTAGGAAGGATTGAAGTCAAGGAAAATCTTCTTTGGCTCATTGAGGTAGAATCATGAATGGGGATCATCTTCCAAGCATGAAATTGTAACTACAGGGAGTTGAAAATTAAAAACAAGCAATTTTAGTTCTTATTGGAGATTAAACTTTCTATTTTTGGGAAAAAGCTATCTTTTTCTTTTTTCTGTGTCTTAGATTGAGGAGAGAAGCATGGAAATCAAATTTATTTTTGGAAAGCCTTATTTTTGGCCTTTTCTACTTTTTTGGTGAATGATGGTGGATGGCAATGGTAAAAGGTTATTAGGGTAGTTTCAAGTTTCATCACACAAAAAGGGAATTTAGAAAGATAAAAGGAAATAAGTAAGGGAATCTTTATCAGGTCAGTGTTTGAGAATGAAAAATGAAATAATTTAAAGGAAATTCAAGGTTATAAGTTAATCATTCAAAAATTTCTTTGAATTGGCATTGAGTACCCTAAAGTTCCACTTGCCATCATGTGGAGAAACTTCCATCTAGTGCCAACTTTGACAATTTTCAATTTTTGGTATATAAAGGTCAATATCTCCATTTGGTGTCAAGTGGAGAAACTTCCCCTTGGTGCCAACTTTGATAGTTTTCAATTTTTGAAATCTACAGGTCAATTTCCCTACTTGGTGTCAAGTGGAGAAACTTCCACCTAATTGAAAGGAAGACAAAGTGCGAAATACGCCTTCCTAATGCTAATCTTTAGGAGAGAGAAGCAAATAAACCATTTAAAACTTTAAAATTACAATTCACTTAAGATGCACATATGATTAACAAAATAGACAATCAAGAAAGAATACCAGATTTTACGTGGGAAAACCCTCTCGGGAAAAAACCCACAGACCAAAGCAGAGATCCCTGTATTACAGTAAAACAAATGTTACATACAAGTCATAGAGCTGTGCTCTCATAGGTGTTTCTCTAGTTCTAAAACCAGCAACATAACATTACAATTGCTTCGAGCATTCACACGCTCACAATTCCCCTTAATTCACAATACAATGCTGAATGCACTACAACATTCAATACAGACTTCACAAGTGTAATAGGAGAACAATCGCTCCAACTTCCATACTGGCAAACGGTCACTAACCGACTTAGTCATATCGGGATGTCAAAGAGACATAAACCCTTGTCTCGCCGAACTCACATTGCCACATCAACATGTCTATTGCTCCACTGCAAGCCACTCAGATTGACCTTCGTGGGATAGCAGGTTCACCGCTATACCATAGCCTATCCCCATACCATATGCTACATTACAAGTCATTGTGGGTTACTAATCTTTCCTCGCACCACTGCAGGTTATCACCATTGACCACTGCAGGATGGCGAGATCTATACCGCACCACCACAAGCCATCTTACGGGCTATCACGGGATGGCGGTATCCATTTATCAACACAAAATAATATCAAGGTCTCCAAATTTTCAGATCAATTCATTTGTAACATTTTCTAGCATCTAAACCTATCATATTCTCAATTGTATATTACACCTAAAGATAACTTGAACTAGAATGCTAATTGGTGCTATGTAATTCTATGCTTAAGACTGAAATCTGTGATAAGGAGTTTTTCTTTGCTAATATCAGGGGAAAATTAATATCAGTAAATTTATAAACATTTTGACCCTTTGGGTTTATTGAAATTTGGTATGCCTACTTTTATCTCTTTTGGTCAAGAGGACTCTAGAACTGTGACTGATACATGTAGTGGAGGCTATCTGTAAAGCCGTTCAACATTTCAATAGGCATTGTTTACACAAATTGTGAGTCCCATGTAGCCTTTACTCTGTTTTAGAGTTCATGAAACTTGACAGAAGCATTATGATTTCAAACAATCTACAACACCTGGAAACTTTAGTCTTTACAATATCAATTGGATATCCTATGAATTATAAAAGTTTAAATGTTGTGTTTGCTCAACCATTACATTAAATATATGTATGTTGATAGAAAAGGTTTCATTTGGTGTATTGATATTTTTTTATCCAAAAGTAAAATGTATATCTATAACTTATTTTCTTCAAGATGAAAGTCAAAGAAGTTTCTGCAATCTCTATTCTTATTATTTAGTAATTTACAGTCATAGTGTTGTATCAGGGCAGCTAGTAGTGGCAAGATTGCTGGATCGAGGGATCAGAGTACGTTTACTGATTCGTGACCCCAAGAAAGCAGAGACTTTATTTGGTAAACAGGATGCATATAAGCTTCAGGTGCTCATCTTGAATTTAACTGAATTCTTTGCCTTGCTTTCTCAAAAATAAGTGAATGAGTGGTTTTTGTTGGGTCACACAACAGAAAAAATATGTAAGTAACCTAGCCACATGGCAGAGCCAAGTTACCCTGGCCATTATCAGCAGATTCAGCACCACATGGACAAATCACTTCTACAAGAAAAACATAACATGACATAACCTGGGCTAAGCTGAAACACCACACAACTAAACTGAAACAGCTGTCTGCAAGGGTGAAAGGCAAGCAGAACAAGATATAGCAAGGGATAGCAAGGGAAGGGCATAAGCCCATACCGTGGATTCATAGATAAGAACCATCACTGTCAATTTCTTGTTCCACAGTCTGAAACTTTTTACTATTGCCACATCTGTCTGCAGGACGAAACTCTCCCAAATGTGGTTTATGTCAAAATTTACTGATAAATTGCCTACTTCTGCTTCCAATGGCTTGATTTTGCATAAACAGCTCAAGAAAATTTCAAAATTAAAATTTTTGTTACACTTAGACATTTTGAAGAAATGAGTAAAAGTCTTGCTAAATCAGTCAAAAAGCTCAAAATTTGGGTGTGCATGTCTTGCATGAGGGGTTAAAGTGCAAAATTTTCAAAATATGACGATTTGGGTCTACTCAGAGCAGCTTAACCTACAAAACGCATATCTCAGTTTTTCATCCCTAAATTTTAGGAAAACTGCTATTTTTAGAAATTTCCTAAAAATAGTAACTTTTCTGGGTTTTTCTAGGTTTCTTTCGAAACGGATACTGGCAAAATTTTCTAAAAATAGAAAGTTTATCCGCCAAGGTCCAAACTGATTTTGATTGGTTCAAAATACGTCCATATCAGGCTGGTGCACTCAAAATCTTAAAATAATCAGTTTTGCCCTGGTGGGTCTATTCGCCGTATGATTCCGAGTTTCGGAGGTCATCAATGGAGGTCATTCGGGTCACAAGGCCAAAATCAACACTGTGTGTTCACGTAATATTAAAAATGATGAACATGCATGGAGAATGAAGAAGAAGCATAAAAATGATGAAAATTTCAACACCGCAAGTTTGGCTTCAGATAGAAAAGGGCGCCTATCTTTTAGGGCACCAATGTCGTAATTAGGTTTGCACCTCCAATCATCAATGTTGTTCTAGCTTTGTCGCCAGAACAAATTCATGGTGTAGTTATCGACATTTCCGCCATTCAGACCAGCGCTAACAAGGAGATCCGCGACCGGTTAGAACGAGGAAAGTTGAAAAATATCAAAATTTGACTATGTTCGATTTTGGGCTACCGGTGGGTCAAATTTTTGAAGGGCCTAATTCAACTGTTAGGGTTTAGGAATATGTTTGATCTTTTCAGTATCCTGCCAGCTTCGCGATGCCTGTCTTTGTCAGCACGTCCAACTGTTTAACATCCTGTAGATTCAGATCGAAGACAAAGGTACAAAATGAAGGTTTTAGACTCGAAGATGAAAATCAGTAAAAATGGCTAAGTCTGGAGGAAGTGGGCGCCCCTGGTGAAGAAGGGTGCCCAAGTTTTCAGGGGTCCCAACAGATGAATTTGCAGACGAGTGTCTAACGAGATCTCTTCACAATTGATCCAACTTTCCAACGAGATATTCAACACGTCAATCGGATGTCACAGTCGCTAGATCTGAAGCACCAAACAGAGGGTCCGACGAAGGCTAAAAACCAAGGTTCAGAAGCAGACATAGAAAAAGTGTAAAAATGACTAAGTCTGGTGAACATGGGCGCCCCCAGCCAAGATGGGCGCCCAAGCTTTTGAGGGGTCAAATTTCACTTTCCAACAAAATCTCTTCCAGAAGACCCCTTCTCATTCTTCGTCAGCTTCGCGATGAGCACAACCGTTAGTCGATCCGACGCCTGAAACACCAGATTCGACGAAATCATCTGTAGAAGAGGAGTTAATGAAGAAATTGAAGATCAAAAAAATGGCTAACACTGTGAAAGTTCGGAGCCCCTCGAAGGAAAAGGCTCCCATGAATTCAGAGGTCAAGATCAAGTTTTTAGCCAAAGGCTCCTCCAGAACATCCTTCTCAGAATCAGTCTGGCTCTGCGATGAATCTTTCAGCTCACCTGTTGGATCAATCTAGAAGCCAGAAATTGAGGTCAAACCAAGGGTCAAAATGGAAGAAAAGTTGAAAATGCCAAAATTTTGGCTAACACTAGGTAAAGTGGGTGCCCCTGGTGAAGAAGGGCGCCCAACTTCACATGCCTTAGAAAATTTTCATAGATTTTTGAAATTTTCAAGATTGCAAGAGAAGAAAGAGGCGTCCAAGTTCAATGAAGCTGAGATTTAGGGTTTTGGAGATAAAAGCAAAAGAAAGCAAAGCAAAAACAAAACCCTAAGCCTATTTAACATCTTTCTTTTTGCAGGTAGCCTTCAAGGGAGAAAGTTGGAGCAACAAGTTTGAAGAAATTTTTCAAGATTCAAGAACATAGCTTGCTGGTTTTTCATCATATTTTCCAGACCAGCAACATAAACCCTTGCTTTTTCAAGCTTTTTCATCCAGAAGATCAAACTTTTCAAGAAGAAGACCAAGGCATTCCATTTTTCAATCATCTGGGTCTTTTCTCTTCAATCTTCTGAAAGAAATTTTCAAGAACTTCATGAAGTTGCAGCAGCTGCTTTTATTTTGCATGTCAGTGAAGTCATTAGTGCATTCAGTTTTCAACCATCTGGGTCCTCTCAAATCAGTCTTCTGAAGAAAACCCATATCACATCTTTTTTCAAGAAAATTTTAAAACCTAGGGTTGGTTGCTTTTTCGATCAGCCATCAGTGTTTTTCAAATATGATCAACTGGGTCCATTTCTAATTGTATTCTGAACAAAACCTAGGTGCCAGCTTTTTCGGTAAAAAATTGAAGAAATTAGGGTTTGCTGCTTTTTAGTCTAAATTCAAGATTTTCAAAAACGGACGATTTGGGTTGTATTGCAACGAAATTCTAAGCAAAACCCATATCTCAGAAAAATTTGCAATTTATCAGTTTGAAGACGGTAAAACCAGCATTCTAAAAATAGAAAGTTGTTCAAAACTTGTCTTAAGATAGGCAAGTTTACAGTCATTCTTCAAGGTTTTCAATATGGAGTACACTTCCCTCGAGTTTGAGACCAAATCAGCATTATGTCAAAACTTTATCATCTCAGCTGAAGAACGAGAGAAGGTGTGATATGAGAAAAGGGAAAGGTATCAGAAAAGAGTTGTGCAATATTCTTCTGTTGGAAATCAAGAGAAGTGTCAGAAGCATAAAGTTGCAGAGCCGCCAAGTCATCTTTGGGGCAGCGATGTTTTTCAAGAACAAAACTCATAAAGCAGTTGAAGAAGTGAAGGATTCTCTAAGTTTGATCACAGAGGGCGAGGAGATCTTGGAGAATCAAAATATTGCCTTAAGACAGTATCAATGCACCTGACCGGGACCTAGTTTCCTGCTTTTTAGCGGATATGATTGAGATTTAAAGCGGCTTTCATCTAGAAGCTTTCTTACCGCTTTCTTTCTATTCTTGGAATGATTCTTATCCATTCTTTGAAGAAGAGAAAGAAGATAAATGTAATAGTTGGCATTTCCCGTTTTTTCTGCTTTCTTAGGTGTTAGTTGTTATCTTTTTTCTAGATTTAGTAATAAAGCTTGCTTGCTGAGCAAGCCCTAGATTGTGAAAGCAAGGAGATTTTAGGGTTCCCTACTCCTTTGCTTGCCTATAAATAAGAGCCTTTGCTCATTAGTTTCTTTAGCCATGCTAGTGATAACAAAACGCTGAGCCTATTTTGCCTTCTATTTGTTATTCAAGTGTCGTTCAATTGTGTTGTGATAGCAAATTGTTGAGCCTCTTTAGCCAACAAGGAGTTAGTGTGATTGTTGTTTCTATTGTGTAAGAATAAGATTGCAAGCCTCTTTAGCTGCAATTTCTTATTCCAGGCATGTTAGAAGTGAGTTTTGTTCCAGAAGTTCGAGTAATAAAATCATGAGCCTCCTTTGCCTTGATATAAAATCTCTGATTTCCGTTATTGGTGTTTTACTTTTATGATCTTGATTTCAATTTACATTGAAGTGTGTAGATGTTCGTTGAGAAAGAGTTTATCGAAGTATTTTGTCAGAAAATCTACCTTGTTCATTTCTAGTTTCTCTTGCTCTTTTATTACTTGAGAAGTTAGAAACGTCTTTAGTTTAAGTTAGTCGAAGTTGAAGTTCTTAAATCAGAAAATCTCAGCTGCGGCGTTTGTGTTTTATAAACCTTGTGCTCTAGCTGATCAAAAAGATAGGCAACTTAGTTTTAGTTTACTTTCTTGAATACCATCAGCAAGAGGGAGCTTCCCCTCCTAATTTGAAGAGCAGTTTATCTGTGCATAGCTGTCCGTTTCAAATCGCATTCCAGAGGTGCAAATTTAAATAAACACGGCCATCATGGAAATGTTTGACCACCTCAAAAACTAAAGTATAGGGTGCTTGTATATATATATATATATATAAAATCAGTAAGTTGCGGTCTTGGGGACTGCTCCCATTTATATAGAAAACAGAAATAAACTAAAAAGAAGAAAGCTTCAGATCCATAATCCAGGGAGCAAATAAACTAAAAAATCATGTAAAAACATAGAGCTAATTGAGAGAGACCAGTAAACTGCAAAATACTAGCTGAGAAGATCATGACTGCGAGAGACAGCCAAGAAGGAACCCAAACACTTTTAGAGTAAGACTCAAGCAGCAAGAGGATCACAAGAAGCATAGAGATGGAAAACTGCCCTTTCTAACTGGGAGGGATCATTTAGCTGACAGCTTCTTCCTACTTCTTGCTAGGAGGGTGTCCATCTTCCACCGAGTCCCATCATCAACCGAGTCACAGTAAGAGACAGTCAAGAAGGAATCCAAACACTTGCAGAGTGAGACTCAAGCAGCAAGAGGATCACAAGAAGCATAGAGGTGCAAAACTGCCCTTTCTAAGTGGGAGGGATCATTTAGCTGACAGCTTCCTCCTACTTCTTGCTAGGAGGGCATCCATCTTCCATTGAGTACTGTTGTCAACCGAGTCATGGCCTTCAATGTGTAATTTCTCTGCTTCTGTTTTCTGCCCTTTCCACCTGCTAGAACGACCAAGGTTAGGTTTAAAGATTTTGCATGTGGTCTCAGCAATGGTTGTGCATTTGGGACAAAGGTCAGATCATCATCCCTTTTAGTGAAGTCTGTAGTCCTGTATCTGCTCACCCAAGATAAAATCCTCTTCTTCCACCATCTGCTCAGCACCAAGCAGAAATCCTTCAACATCCTCTAAGAGCTGATTTATGCCACTGAAGTCTTTCCTAATTGGTTGCTGAGATAGAGTGAGGGTTGCAGGTTCCAGCTCATACGAGTATAAAAATGAATTTTAATTTTTAGTTGAAAGAAACATCATTAGATATATAAATTTAAAATTATAAATATTGTCAAATGTATACAAATCTCATGGATTATGAAATCCATGGCATCAAAACAAATATCAAAACTAAAAATATAAGTCTATGGCTTAGAGGAGCCTGCATCACTCATCCCAACATCATGGCAAGTCATGCGCTGGTGTCTAAGATAGGTCTAGGATGATGATGTAGCCATGATATTTGCTTATGTTTTAGTGACTGGTGTGTATATTCAAGTGAGGGATTTATTATTAAGGTTTTCTTGAAGCCTTCAAGACTGCATGTTTGTTGTCAAGCTCATTAACAAAGAGGAATGGTTAAGTAGAAAGATAAATGGTTATGTTCTAGTTTGACCTTAGCTAGGATACTAATAGATGGGATTGTTCTATGAGTTGTCTGTGTAAGGCATGATTGATACATTTTTACATTATGAAAATTTCATTTTTTGCCAACTATGACTTAACTCATATTCAATAGTACAATGACTGTAGCATGCCAACTTTGTCTATGGCAGTTCTTGAATGCTAAACAAGTTGTCCAATGTATGAAACAAGATAATCCTTGATTGTGGCTTTGAATGTGAAGATGCAGAGATTTGCAATAGGGGATATGTATTTTGAAGATTTTATGATCATAATTCATCATTGGTCTATTACTTGGTTAGACTTATAGTTTGATGTGGGTTGAGGGGCAGCGCTCCCAGTGGAGTCAAGGGACAATGCCCCCAGTGGAGTTAAGGTGCAGTTCCCCTCGTGGGGGGCTGGGGGTTGCGCTCCCAGTGGGGCCAAGGGCTAGGGCCCCTCGTGGGGTCCTTAGCTTGTTCCCTGTCACGATATTAGATGGGGTCGAGGGGCAGAGCTCTTGCCACCAAGCCCAAATGAAGACCTTCAAAACCACACAAACCTTCATGGCACACACCATTTTCATATTTGTTGTAAATCCTAGATGTATTAAGATACAAGAGCAGATTAATTTCAAATAATTGAATGATATATTATTTACAGAGGAAAGAATATATAGATTACATTGATAGGCGATCAACAATCATAGAGACGTGATTGGAGCCAAAACGGAAAATAACGGAAGCAAAAATAGCAAGTGTACAGGAGTAACATGAGCGTTACACAACGGGAATTGAGCATTAACATATATACTAAATATGATTTTAATACCCTCCCTTAATGCTCAATCTATCAACTACACCAAGATGCCCCCTAAATCTGACAAACTTATCCGGGTTGAGAGACTTGGTGAGAATATTTGTAGTCTAATCCTTTGTCAAAACATACTGCAAAACAACTGATCCATCTTCGACAAGCTAGCGGATGAAATGACAGTGAAGTTCAACATGCTTTGTCCTTTCATGGAAGATTGGATTTTTAGCTAGTTTGAGCACCCCTTGATTATCACAATACAAGGGAGAAGGCCTTGCTTGAGACATTTGCATGTTTGAAAGCACCCTTCGAAGCCAAACTGCCTCATAAGCTGCTTTTACAGTTCCTTGATATTCAACTTCAGTCAAGGAAAGAGCCACTGCCTGCTGCTTCTTGCCGGTCCATGTGACTGCACCTGTACCCAAACTGAGTACATACCCCGAAGTAGACTTTCTGTCATCGACAAAACCTGCCCAATCTGAGTCTATATAACCAATCAACTTAGGATCCTTGGCCCTTCCATACAGAATGCCAAAATCGGAAGTGCCCTTCACATATCGCAACACACTATTTGCGGCAACCTAATGTTCTGCTTTAGGGGCTGTCATGAAGCAAGATATGTAGCTCACTGCAAAATTGAGATTAGGTCTAGTAGCAGTGAGATAGATGAGGCTACCTACTAGTTGCCTAAATATGGATTCGTTTTCCATAGGCGAATCTGATTTAGCTGAAAGCTTGAGCCCTTTCTCCATAGGTGTTGATGCAGGTTTGTAGTCACTCATCCTGAACTTGTCAAGCAAACTGCGAGCATATTTAGACTGAGATATGAAGATGCTATCAGTTGTTTGCCAAACCTCAACACCAAGACAATAATGGAGAAGTCCTAAATCTGTCATGTCAAAAGATTGACTGAGATTGTGTTTTATCTCCTCAATCAAATGTTCTGAATTGCTAGTAATGATATGGTCATCAACATAGACAACAAGAACAAGAATATCATCACTAGAACGTTTGACATACAAATTTGAATCAGAAGGGCTCCTTTGGAAACCATGATCAAGAAGGTACTTATCAATTTTCATGTACCATGCCCGTGGAGCCTATTTAAGGCCATAGAGTGCTTTCACAAGTCAGCAAACCTGATGTTCTCTACTAGGAACCTTGAAACAGGGAGGCTGACTCATATAGACTTCTTCCTGTAGATCACCATTGAGAAAAGCACTCTTAATGTCCATCTGATAGACTTTCCAACCAAACTGAGCTGCTGAAGCGAGGATAAGCCGAATGGTACTCATCTTGGCTATAGGAGCAAAAGTCTCCTCATAGTCAATGCCCTCGGTTTGTGAGAACCCTTTGGCTACTAACCGAGCCTTGTACTTTTCAAGGGTTCCATCAGCCTTGTACTTAACTTTATAAACCCATTTGTAGCATATGGGCTTCTTCCCAGGTGGAAGATCAGAAAGCACCCAAGTGTTATTCTTCAGAAGACTATGATTTTCAGCTTCCATAGCCTATTCCCACTTTGGTATGCCTTTAGCCTCAAAATATGACGAGGGCTTAGAGATGCTGTGCGGATTGGCCATGAGAGCAAAGTTGACAGTATTCTGTTGCTTGCTCTTCTTTTGAGCAGTTCTACCCTCGATCAATTCATCATCATGAAGATCACTAATGGTTTTGGCATACCATTTAGGCCAGAGAGTAGAAGTACCAATATGTGAGTCAGGAGGAACAACATCAACTGGAACTACTAGAATAGAATCACCTGGATCAGGATCTAGATTGTCCTGAGGAGGGGCTGGTGGTGGAATATTCTGCTGAGATGGCTGCTCAACTGCAAAATCCCTCCCATCATGTGAACTCAGGGGAAGACAAACACCCAATTCAGAATCTGTAGGAGGCTGATCCTCAGGATGCACAGAAGTAGAAGATTGAAAGAAAGGCCTAGTAGCTTCATCAATCACAACATCTCGACTGAAGAGAAGACGATCTATATCAACATCAATAAGCTTGTATGCCTTATGATTCTCACTATAACCAGTGAACATGAGTTTTTGGCTCTTGGAATCCAACTTAGTGCGCTTGGCATCAGGAATCCAAACATGAGTTGTGGAGCCAAAAAACTTTCAAGTGGCTGATTTTAGGCTTACATCTAGACCAGGCTTCTTCAGGAGTCATCTTCTTCACCGTATGAGTTGGAGATTAGTTCAGAAGATAGACAGCAGTATAAACTGCTTCAGCCCACTATTTCTTAGGAACATGTCTATGCTCCATCATAGAACGAGCCATTTCTATAATGGTGCGGTTCCTGCGTTCAACTACACCATTTTGCTGTGGGGTGTATGGTGTGGTAAGTTGGTGCTTAATGCCATGTGCAACACAAAATGTGGAGAAATTAGAGGAATGAAATTCCCCCCCATTATCAAACCTAAGAGTGACTATAAGAGAAGCAAACTCTTTTTCAACTAAGGCCTTATATTGCTGAAATATACCAAACACATCTGATTTGTTTTTCAAAAGATACACCCACATTTTTCTGCTGAAATTATCAACAAATAACAAAAAATACTTGAAACCAGTGATTGAAGGAGTATTCATTGGACCACATAAATCAGCGTGAACCAATTGTAATACCTTAGAAGCTCGCCAAGAGTCACCATCAAAGAAGGGAGTTCGGTGCTGCTTTCCAGCCTGACAAGCCTCTCATACTCCATGATTCTGAGTCTAGATTGCAGGAAGGCCACCAACTAAATCATCACGAGATAGTTGAGAAAGATATTGCATGTTTAGGTGCTCATAAAGCTGATGCCAAAGGCTGCTAAGAGAAGTGCTTCGAGCTGCCAAAGCGTGCTCTTGAGAATCAACAAAATCAACAAGTCTATAAAGACCATGATCCTCAAGTCCCTAAACCACAGTAGTATGAGTCTCTTGATCAACATTGCTGCATGTGTGCATGCTGAAAACAATGTCCAACTGAGGAGAGTGAGCCATAATCTGACTAACAGAAAGCAGGTTTAGCTCCATGCCAGGTACGAAGTATACATCAAGAAATATTAAATTTCTCCCTCTAGAATGAATTTGCGTGTTGCCCTTGCCGACAACAGTATACTCCTCGCCACCTCCAAAGATAACTGAATCTCTGAAAGGTGTGTACTCTATGAACCAATCCCAACGATGAGTGAAATGTCGAGAAGCACCTGAATCAATGTACCAAGTAAAATATTTCATTGGATCTGCAGGAGTCTTGGCCATGAAAGCATAGAATACAGACTCCTGCTCGATGTGCTCTGCAACATTGGCTTTGGGTTTTGACTCTCCTTACTTGTTCTGCTCAGAAGCCAAGCATTTCCGACAATCCTTCTTCATGTGACCAAACTTATGGCAGTAGTTACAATGAACATTCTTCTTCTTAGAAGAAGAAGAATCTGAAGACTATGTTGGACTAGATTGCGGGGAGGACTGATATTTGCCCTTGTTTTTCTGAAAGGTCTTAGCAGGAAAAACCTACTCTGTGGAGGTCGAACTAGCACCGCTATTGAACTGCTGTTTCCAACGATTCTACTGCAGAAGAATGGTGCAAAGATCTGAAAACTTCAAATCAACATTAGCTGAAGTAATGTTGAGAGTCTCGATAAAATGCTTGTAAGACTTTGGTAGACTTTTCAAAGTGATGACTACCATGTCTTCTTCCTCCATTTTCTGACCAATAGCCTCAAGCTGATCTCAAATTTCCTTGATCTTGTTCAAGTGCACCTGCAATGTTGTCTTCTCATCCATCATGATAGAAAACAACATGTTCTTCAGAAAGAACGTACGACTCTTGTAAGAAGTCTCTTGAAGATCCTTCAGGTGATCCCAAATCTCCTTTGCTGATTTACCAGACGGAACCTGAGGCAGCTGATCATCAGTGACAGACAGCTTAATGAGCATCACCGCTTCACAATTTTGCTCATCAAACTTTTCTTGGTCTTTAACATCTGATGCTGGTCTGGTCTTGTGACCTAGAATAATTTGGTGAAGACAGAGATATTCAAATATTATCATCATGCGCTGCTTCCAGGTGTTGTAATTACACCCATTGAACTTTTGGCTTCCCTCGAGCATGATATGTGACAGAGATGCCGTTTTGCACACAAAATCCAACAAATACGAGGCACAAAACCCCAAAAATAAAAAAATTGTCAGAAACAAAGACATGGATCTTGAGGCACGAATCCCAAGACACAAATCTCGAGCCAATGTCCTATAGAAAAGATGTCTCATAGAAAGAGACAAATTGCCCAGAAAATGACAATAGATGGAGACGGTGAGCAGAGGACGCATGGGCCGACAACACACTGGATACTGCAGAGACAAACACAAGTCAAGCACCACAGACATGAGAACACTCACGCACAAAATCACACCATAGGTGCACAACACATGGTACAGGTGAAATCGCACCAATTTGGAGCTCAAATAGGAAGATGACTCCTCATGTTTCTTAGGCAGAGACATCAAAAGCAAGAAACAAATGCATGAATCAGAAAAGAACACATCCGCCTAGACGTTGGTCACATAGAATGCATAGTCGACTTTTGAATTTGTGAGTCAAATAAAACACTTGACAGGAGCTCTACGTGCACAGAGAACACGGGAGATGAGACGACCTCTAGTGAAGACGCACGAACTGAAGAGGACACCAAAAATCTCATGCAACGGAAGCTTCAAATGCAAGATTTTCATAGGTCTTATATTTGCCAATAGCAAAATCTTCACACGCGCAAACCTCCAGAAAGGAGCCGACGCACAAAGCCAGGAAGAAATTCTGATCACTAGAACATAGACGTGTTTTCTTCAAGTCTCACGAACGCACAGAGCACACGAAGAGATTTCAACGCATGAACATGGAAAATCTCGAACGCTTGACAAGAATAATCCATGAGCTCCAGATAACGAGCAAAGACGAGAAATCACGAATGCAGGAGAAATCACGAATTCACGAACGTGAGCAATAACTAGACATGAATTTTTTTTTTTTATCCCATTCGATTACCTATGCTCTGATACCATATTAAGATACAAGAGCAGATTAATTTCAAATAATTGAATGATATATTATTTACAGAGGAAAGAATATATAGATTACAATAATAGGCGATCAATAATCACGAAGACGTGATTGGAGCCAAAATGGAAAATAACGGAAGCAAAAATAGCAAGTGTACAAGAGTAACACGAGCATTACACAGTGGGAATGGAGCATTAACATATATACTAAATATGATTTTAATAAGATGGGCATGTCATAAACCAAACAAGCATTGAAAGGTTGTAAGTTTTTTTAAGAAAAGTAATTAAAATGTCGGATTAACACTTAACATTTTTTTATTATCTTTTTTTATTTTTTTCCCCCAATTGTGGTCAAGTCTACCCTATGGGACTCATCGGGTACTTGGGTCCTAAGTCCCTAGGACCTGGTTTGATCCACTTGGGCCTCATCGAGTCTTGGTGAGTCTGGGCGAGTCATGTAATTGTGAGGGAAACACCTCCCAAATGTAGTCCCCTAGCAGAAATTGAACATAAATGAGGGTGATTAGTAGAATAGGTGTTCACAAGGTTCGATCTGCAACATACAGTCCAATACTAGTCGCCTTAATGTTGGGATGAATAGAGCAACAACCAGCGACCAAAAATGGGTCTATGACAAGCATAATTAGGGTTCAACTAAGTAGAATAGCTGCCCAAACTGTTCTAAAACCTCTTACAATTATGGTGCCCAAACTAGTTACAAACCTTGCAATAAAGTTGGTGTCCAACCCCTCTCAAAATAGCGCAACTTCTGAATTTCCCTTTGACAATGGTGGTGACCCCTCCAATGGTGCTTGGGGAAAATAACGATGTTGATTGGCTTCAATGCTCTGAAAATGAGAGCTTATGATTTGCTTCAAATATCAACCCACTGTGATCTTGAAAATAGACAAAAACTCCAAATTAGCACACCATGCAAATCTTGTGTTGAATTGCCGATCATGAAGAATGAGGGCTTTCGTCCTCACCTCCAAAAATGGAAGTCCAAGAGAGTTTTTGTCCTCCTAAACCTCAGAAAACAGCCAAGGGTTTTCATCTTTGGATGCAAAATCCAACACAAATCTCATAATGAAAACGCTAAATGAAGTCTTGATGATGAAATTAAACTAGGCACCTCCTTGATAAACCTTTCCACATCAAGCCCTTGGATTCAAATTTCCCTCCAAGTATTTAAAAATAATTCTTATTTTATTTTTGTTTTAAGTATTTAAAAATACTTTTTATTTTAATACTGGTGTTTAAAAACACTTTTTATTTTAATTACAATAATATCATTAAGTTGCCTCCAAAATTAGAAATTATTGGGCCCAACTTAAAATAATATTAATAATATTTTAGACCAAAAGAAGGAACATAACAGTTTGCCCTTCTTAGAATTGCTTGCCCACAAGAATTTGCAAACTTGGATGCTCAAGTATCATTGTGCCAATATAATGAATTGTGTTGTAATATCCATAAAGTTTGGATCTTGTTCTTGTCAAATATGAAACAACTTCTGGCAAAAAGAACCATGCAAACTTGGATGTTCAAATACCTTCGTACCAACACTATGAATCATGCTATAGCATGTGGATCTCATATTTGTGAAATGGAACAACTCCTGCCAAACATCACTATGGGGCTTTCTATCACCATCACTCACATTCTTATGAAATTTGAGAACCTTAATCACCTTAAACAATTTGACCCTTGGAAGAAAAATAACAAAGAATTGTGCATGACTCTCAACAACATAAATGCAAATCTCTGGGAAACCCATGATGAGATCACAAAGAGTCCTCCAATCCCAAATGGTATTAGACCAAGAATGCAATTCACTCTCAAGATGATCCTCTTTTATTTGATGATGCATGAAAATATCCATGAACTCCCACAAAACCGAAGGTTGCCATATGTACGTACCACTGAGTTTTATTGCACATCTTGGCTTCTCCTATGCGATGAAGAATTCATAACATTTTTAGAGCTTCATAGCCAAATCCTTGAGTTCCAATAGACCCTTCAAAGATGTTGCAAATTGTACCTTCAATAATATGGCACAAATCAGACTATGTATGGGTTAGAAACAAGTTTCTACAGCCACAAACCACCAATAATCTCACCCAATTCAAAACTATGGTGACTGAAATGATTGTTTCCTTCAATTGAAACCTTCTACCTACATCATTCAGTGATGAAATTCCCTTAAAATGTGTAAACTTGCAGCTGTTCATGATTGATAACAGTAGTTCTAGGCCTGATATTTTCAAGATCAGCAACATGACAATGGTACAACAGCTGTAAAGCTGACACTTCCTTGCAAAAATAAAAAATATGAGCAATGTAGAGGCTGAGAACAACCGTACAAGGATTGAAAATACTCCATTAGTAGTCACAAACTAAAAAGTCCTTCCCATTAATGAAAATACTTGTAAGAACATTTGTTTAAGTGCAATTGAAGTTATGTGGTGGCTGCTAATAATGGTGACAGCAATGTCAATACTGAAAATCAGACTTGTAGCTGTCCTAGGTGTGTTCCCTCTATCATTTGATGGTAGGATACTATCACCACTTTCTTCCTTCTTATCTTGTTGATGCTCTTTTCACAAATGTCCAAGTTTGGAGTTACCCCATCATACTTATGCTATGCTACTTTGATATTCATGTGATCTTCTCCTTGAGATCGTGTGGTGCCCATAACTTTATTAATAGGAAGAATATATCCAACACGATCCCTCAACTCTTGATGGTACTCTTCACTCAATGACAATCTTGGAAGTGTAAAATAAAACACCATGCAAAGCTGATCCAAAGTAGACCAACCACCATCGTAAGAAGATATCTCATCTATGGATGAAGTTGTGGCTGTCATCAATTGATGCTCCATCCTCCTAGCCATGATGACTCTTGTAGCTCCATCCTCGATGCCAACCATTGCCTTTTCCTTTTTTGATTTGAATTTTAGCTCCATAGTTTGATAGTCTAGGGTGAATTTCCCAAGGGAATAAATCCATTGCACACCCAAAACCATGTTATTCTCTCCCAATCCCACAACATAGAAATTATTACGCATCTTATGTTCTCGCAAGGTGATGACAACCTATTGTATCATCTTAGTTCAAGGAATGGTGAAGTCTGTAGCTATGACATTGAATCCTTTGAAGTCCTCTATTTCTAATCCTCTTCTAGACACCAAGTCCTCATCTATGAAGTTATGGGTGGCTCTACTAGCAATCAACATTATGATCCTTTGACCATCCAAAACACCACAAACTTTGAATGGATCATACTTCGGTGCACATGAAAGTCAACCAAGGGTGTCTTCCTGAATCTCTCCCTCTTCAACCTCTAGTTTTGGCTCCTCTTTTTTTGTCTCTTCATTTGGGAGTACCTCTATGTAATGTATCCGTCCACGACCAAGGCATCAATGATCCAACCCCATGGCTCCTTGCAAGTATAACACAATTTCTTCTTCTTAAGCTCATTCTTTGTGGCTTCTTCTTTGTTGATATTCTTTGGCATGTTTTGTGGAGGAACCTCCTTTTGATGTGGTTTCTTTTGCGGTGCTAGAGGTGGTGCCTTCCTCTTAGGAATCAAGCTCTCCAAATTTAGAGCTCTCTTGATGGTATTTGATAATGATGGCGGATCAAAGGCCTTAACTAAATCCTTGAGAGGTTCCATTAGACCCTCCACAAATATTATAATGAGGCTCTTCTCTATCAAATTTAGTAGCATCACCAATAACCTCTGAAATTCTACCACATATCACTCTATTGTTCCTTCTTGCCTCAACTGTGCTAGCTCCCTGAAATGAATATCTGGATCCTTCCTATCAAATCTCTCTATCAACCTCTAACCAAATTCTTCTAAGGCAGTGATGGAGTTATGCTCTTGTGTAATCATGCCATGACACCACCACTCATGGGCAACACCCTCCAAATGTAGGGTAGCAAACTTAATTATTTCGTCCTTATACATATGGTTAATGAAAAGTATATATCCCAACTTCTGCAGCAAAGTGTTAACTGAACAATTGTTCATTCCATCATATGTAGGTATGGTGATCTTACCCAATCAATGTTGTATGTACTTTTGGGGCTGATAATGATGATATCTATTTCCTCTTCTATGCCCATTCTTTGTCTTCAAATCATAGTAACCACCAAAGGATAAATCATTATGGTTTGCTTGACTTATTGTACTCGTCATGATACCTTGCCATATCATCTTCCATGTGAAGTTGAAAATGTTGCTCTTCCTTTAATGGATCTTATTCTTCTCTTTGTTGAAACTTTGCGCAGAATGATTTAGTGGGAATGTTGATTGAGACCCTCTTATTGATTGAATTACTTCCTTCACTTGCAGTATTTTGGATTGGCCTGGATACACTCAAGTAGTGATTTAACTCTCTTAGTGATTGAGCTATCTTTGACATGGACTCCCTCATGGAATTTTGGATCTCGCTAGCCAACATTTTGTTATTTTGGTTAATGATTTCCTGGATGTTTGTTTCTTCTCTCCTATCTCAATTACCCAGGATTTTCTCTTTTCTTCTCTCTTTGATGATATCTAAATTCTCCATCACTTTTGTGCATCAAACTAGATCTGCATCACAATATTACTCTCTCCCATATAGGTTGACAAGATCACTGCTCTGATACCATTGTAATGTCCCCAAATTATAGCTATGTATTTTTTTTTTTCTGATTTTTGTATGTTTTGAGCAAACACTAAAGAGAAACAATGAATTGGAAACTAATCGTAACGCTGATTGTAAACAATAAATGATTGCAATCTCTTATGTCAATAAATAGCCAATTTGAAACATTGATTTCACCAAATTTTGTAGTAGGATCAATAGGTATATTGCAGATAAAAAATGAATAATAGAAGTACACGGCATCAAATGAACCTCCAAGTTTCCAACCTAATAATTTGTCTGATGGCACTAAATACATTGCTGATATCTAGGACTGGACTTAATTATCAGAATTACAATGATATAAATCTACTCCAGTGATGTAAATACAATGAACAATTGACCATACATTGAAAGTATGCAAAATGGAAGAGGAAATTGCTGATGTATGGACTGTAGATGTGTTGCAGCAGTGATGGATATGTCCCTGTACCACTGTACAGTCTATAATTGATGTCAAACCCTTCTAAGTCTAGGGCGGTACCTCTCAAATTTAATCGCCTAGCAGAAACTGAACATAAACGAGGGCAATCAGCAGAATAGGCATCCACAAGAGGTGTGATGTGCAACAATACAGTCCAATACTAGTCACCTTAATGTTGGGATGAATAGATCAGCAACTGGCATCTAGAAATGGGTCTATGACAGGCATATATGAGGCTTTGGCTGAGTAGAATAGGTGCCCAAACTATTCTGAAACCTCTTGCAATTATGGTGCCCAAACTAGTCACAAACCCTGCAATAAAGTTGGCATCCAATCCCTCTCAAAATGGCACAATTTCTGAATTTCCCTTGGTCAATGGTGGCAACCCCTCCTTCAATGGTGCTTGGGGAAAATAACAATGTTGATCAGATCCAATGCTATAAAAATGGTGGCTTATGATATGCTTCAAATTTCAATTCACTATGATTTTGAAAATAGACACAACCATACAACTCTTGTGTGGAATTGCCAATGATGAAGAATGAGGGTTTTTCATCCTCACCTCCAAAAATAGAAATCCAAGATGGATTTCGTTCTCCTAAACCTCAAACAGCCAAGGGTTTTTGTCTTTGGATGCAAAATTGAACACAAATCTCACAATGAAAATTCCAAATGAAATCTTGATGACGAAATGAAGCTAGGCATCTCCTTCATATACCTTTCTACATCGGGACCTTGGATTTAAACTTCCTTCCAAGTATTTGAAAATACTTTTTATTTTAATACTAGTTTTAAAAACACCTTTTATTTTAATTATAATAATATTTTTAAGTTGCCCCAAAAATTAAAAATTAATAGGCCTAACTTCAAATAATCTAATTAATTATTTTAGACCAAAAAAAGAGACATGACATATATACATATATGTATGTATGTATGTACATATACATAATATATGTACACATATATGTGTATATATGTATATGTACATACATGCATACATATTATATATGTGAAATATGTATATATATAATATATATCTTTGTATATATATGTATATGTACATACGTACATACATCATATATGTATACATAATATATATAAATTATGTATATATATAGAATTGTGTATATATGTATATGTACATGTACATGTTGGCGTTACAATTCACACCTTTGGAGTGCATATTGGCAACAGACAACTATGCACAGTATTAACTGCTCTTCAAATTAGGAGGGGAAGCTCCCTCTTTTGCTGATATGCGTGAAAAAGTATAGTATTCTAAAATCCTATCTTTTTGACTTAGCTGGTAGAGGCACAAGGTTAAGAAACCCAATACATTGCAGCTAAGGTTTTTCTCTAGTTTCCCCAGATTTTAACTACAACTAAGCTAATGCTAAAACTATCCTATCTCCTCTAGATAAACAAAGCAAGAGGAATTAGGAGCAGGGAATTGGTATACGATAAAATTTAAATCAGGATTCCCAAGGAGGCGAGACACCTATTCGAGGTGAAGGCTGAAATGAAGGTTATTGGAAACAACATCAAACGGCAAGCTAGTTCTCAGGATTCCCAAGGAGGCGGGACACCTATCTGAGGTGTAGGCTGAAAGTAGATTACTGGAAACAACACTCAAACGACAATCTCTATTTCTAAATTCCCAAGGAGGAGGGACTCCTATCTGAGGTGTAGATATGAAAGAAAAATTATTAATAACAACATCAAACTATAAAATTTATTTCTAAATTCCCAAGGAGGAGGGACTCCTATCCAAGGTGTAGATATGAAAGAAAGCTTATTAAGAACAAATAAATCCAGGACAACAAATTGTATAATGACCTAACACACAATGAACGATCAACCAACTTTATATTAAACAAAGTGAACAAGTACAAAATAGCAATATTGCACGGCAAGGTGGCTCAACAATTTGTTATTGCAAGAAAAGTTAAAGTACAAATGAGCAAGGGTGCTCTTATTTATAGAAGCTTGGAGGTAGGGAACCCTAAAATCTCCTCAAATTAACATGAGTCTTGCAAGCATGCAAGATTTATTCTTAAGTCTACATGTATGCAACTTAACAGTTAACTGGAAAAACTACCTCAATTAATTGATTCTAAACTAAACTAATTGGATTGTTGTAATGTCCCTTCCTAGTTAGACATCAATTGCCAGTGAGATTAGCCTATCATTCTGACCCTCGTAGGCTAATGGGTATGGATAGAGGGTCTTTTGAGGCTTGTATCTACTCCAGAGTTCAGTGATTTCCAGTTATGGCTTTTGTTTGGTGTTATCAGGGCTCCATTTACTATACTTACTATTTATAGTAAGTCAGAGGTTGGTTGAGAGGGACCCTTACTATTTTTAGTAAGGCACTTGGTCACATTGAGCTTTGTAGAGTTGACCCCAGTTTCAGACGATATGATGAAATATTAAGTATTAAAGGAGATATTAATGTTTTATTGGCTCAGATAATATTTAATGAATTAAAAAGTGCTATTATAAAGTTATAATTTAACTTTATAATGAAGGGTCAATTTATCATTAAAAAGGGGGCCAATTGAGCAATTAATTTTGGGCGCCTATTCTAAGGTAAAAAGGTGAAATATTTAATGATGTAAATGTAGTAACATTTAATTGTTATTAAATGTGCTTTTTGGGAGAAATTGACTTCTTGAAGAGAGCTTATATATTTTTGCCTTGGGAGTCAAGCCAATTCATTCTTTGAGCATTTGACTTCATGAAAATTGTCTGTGAGAAGGGAGCCAAGGGTTTCATTCTTCGAGCCATTGGAGAATGATACATTCTTCAGTGCTGCAGCCATTTGAGGTGGTGAAATATCCATTGAATTTGACATTCAGGGGAATTTTATACAAAGGTTCTATTTGAGCAAAACAGTGAAAGAAATCAGAGGGTTTGAGTGCAATAATCATCCAGAGGATTTAGAGTTTCAAGAAGAGTCTTTCAGAGGATTGTGGGGATATCTGGCACAACTTTCAAGGAGGTACGACTTGCTTTTTAGCAACCATTACAGCAGCAAAAGGGACGGCTTGATGAGAAGGGCGATTTTAGCTGTGAAGGGCATAAAAAAATCCAATAAAAATTGAGAGGGGGCACATAGCTTAGTAGAACACAGCTGCATCATTATTTCAGCCATATCTTCATTATTTTAGGAGAATCGACCCTTT
>VDFB02095763.1:0-15708 GCA_007258455.2 Sequoia sempervirens | reverse complement strand
ATCCTTGGTTCCTTAACTGTTTGATGGACTATAGGGAACAGAGTTTCTAACAAAGCTCAAGTAGGTAACATATAGAACTCACCTCATAGTATTAAACAACCTATGTGAAATTGTATCTTAAGTTACTCATGGTAGGAACACCTTAGGAATTGGTCATTAGGAAGTTAACTTATACAATGCAAGTGGCTATGAATGTCTACTCTCTCACCACATGCCATAGAATCTACATGGAGGGGTTTATAGGGATTATATCTATTTTGTTTGGGATCAGATTTCACCCCCATGGTGAAACATGATAGGTTATGAACAAGTATTCATTATGACCTTATAGAACATGATGTATGTTTCAAGTAATGTTAGCAGTTGATCCTTCATTGGTCTTTATGTTATAGTATGTTTGTAATATTGTGAAGATCTTGTAGCAGCTATGATGGTTAAACATTATAATGCATGAAATCACTTTCTTTTCATTTAGTTGTTAGCTAACCCCTTGTTATCGTTCTTGTATTGATATAAAAAAAATTGCAAAAAATTTAGATCTTGTTGGGGTTGTTATCATAGTGTCCCTAGTTGTGCAAACATTCAAACACAAAATCTAAATATAATAAGAATAATTTTAGCTTCTTGTAATGGTTGGTATTCTTCTTGGCTTGAGAGAATCTTATTGTGTATAGTAAATTATAAATGTGTGACTATATTGGTAGTTTAAGGGAGCACTGAGAGAACAATTGTATGTTGTACCTACCCAAATTGAGAGGATATAAATCTTGTATCACATATTATTATTTCATAATGTAGAAACAATTATGTGTTGTATTTTTGAGATGAGATGTAAAAGGAAAGAAGTATTACAAAAGCATAAAGAAAATGAGGAAAATATGCAACTAGCGGAGCAAGAGGTAGATTGCATCTATAACTAAGGTCTTGTATGAATGCAACAAGGGGTAGATAGTAACCATTTCAGTTTATATTTATTTATTTATTTATTAAGCGAAAGAGTTTATATTTATTTTACATGCCACTTATTACATAATAACGATAGTAGGTATTTTCTACTATTGATTAGTTTGGTTTTTCTCTCTTTAGGGGATTTGCACGATAAATATGGTGTTCAATTCTCCTCTTTCTCTATTATTAACTTCCATTTAACTTATGACTAATTAATACAATATACATATAATGCTTATTTTGTGATTTTCATAAATTGTGTGGTTCATAGATTATAGATCATGGATGTTGAAATGTACAATGGTCCATAATATTTTCTTGAAGGCCTTCCTCATTGTAAAATCCAATTAGTGGGTTAGAAATGAAGAAGATGTATCACTAGATTCAATGTTTCCCACATAAGCATGACCATGTTGTACATTATCAAGTTCATTGTTATTGTCATGTGGCTCTACATTGTTTAGGTAATGTGGAAATTGACTTGTGTAAATTTTTAAATGACTATTTAAGGGTCTGATTGATGGATTTTCATTATCATTAACCCCTCCAAATTTGATTACATTTTTGTCAATGAGGTCTTGTACCTTATGTTTGAGACCTATAAAAATTTGAATATAATGATCTTTAATGTGATGATAGTTGCAAAATATTTGATCACTATATGCTTTAGGAAGTGATTTGTTTGGACTAAGTTAATAAACTTAAGGGAGTGTAAGTAAATTAACACTCAAAGTTTGAAGTTGATTGTCAATAGATTCTTGAAATTGAGTAAACTTTATAAAAGCAAATCTAGCTTAAATGAAGGAATATAAAGTCTTAGTAACTTGATGAACACTTTTTTGTTACATTGTTGTGCTTAGAAAATAACTATTGATGTTTAGAAGGGCGGGAAGTAGTTTTGATTGAAGACCCATATTTGAAGGCATTTTGTGCTAACAATTTGGACTCTACAATTTTGACATATGCACTTAAATCTATAAAAAAGAGTCAAGATATTATATTGAATTGACTTAAGTTGATTCTTTCTAAAAATGCTTCCAACTCAAAATCATATAAAAAGATTATCAGTTTTAAATATACAAATTGAAATTGAATGACATAAACATTGATGCAATCATTTAATCCTTCAACACATTCAAATAAATCAACCATTATAATTTTAGACCCATATTAAATTTAGATTTATAAAATATTAAAAAGCAAAAAAAACCTCACTCAAAAACATCTTACAAATATTATTAAAAAAAAATGATTTTATTTTTATATTTTACTGAAGGCAAGTCCTACTATGAATTGCACTAAACTACTTTTTAAATCCGAACGGGTTGAAGCGCATCCTGGAGACGACTTCACACTCTGGACCGTTCATCGCTTTTAAACCACGCCAGTCAACATCTTTTAAACCACGCCAGTCAACATCGAAGGTATTGTCCTATATGAACTTTTGAAGTTCATTTTTCCCATCAACGCTTCACAAACCCCGAGAGTCCCTGCAAGGTGCTTCAATGAATCTCAGCCGTGCATCGTTTATCGTGATTTTTCGGTTGTTTTTCCGTTGCCGTTTTTCCCTTCTCCGCGAGTTTATTTACTCGCGTCACGGGTGGAATGCATTTCACTAAGCCGGACTTTCTTCGGCAGTCGGATAAGATATGCCGTTGATTTTTCCAATGATCACACGACCTAAGAAACTCCTTCAACATACACCAGACGAATAAGGGTCTCAATCTCGCGCAAAACAATTCGCTCTTCCTCTGCTTTAGATCGGCATTCTCCGATGGCCTTCACCAGGTCCAGAAGATCCTTTGTCTGCCCCCATCCACCCTGGGAGCCCATAGCGAGCTCGTGCCCTATTGCCTTTAACTGCTCTAGCTTGAATACTAACCCTGAAAACTCTAATTTTCCCTTCCAGCTTGAATAATGCTCTAAAATCAACCCCAACTGAATCCGGATCTGCACTAATTCATCTAAACTGTGACATGATTTGTTTCCAGTTTAAAAAAATATTTTCTAATTATTCAAAGACCCAAAATTGATCCTCTCTCAATTTACCTTGCAGAAATCCTAATGATGCCAATTTACAAGTGTGCTTCCGATTGCAGATCTGAAAATTATATTTATAAATCGATCTGATCTAGTTTGCTCTGGTTCTGCTGTGTGTGGGTGTTTTGTAATTTGAAATGTGTGACGCCTGCCAGGGTAAACATAAACAAATGAATTTGAACATGTATCAGAAAATTGTTGTTTTCAAACCTAGTAAAATGTATAAGGAAAAATACAGAAATCCCACTTAAGATCATCGTTAACGGTTAACAGGAATGACAATAAATTTAGGCATCCCTTGGGTTGTATTGAATTATAAATCGATCTAGATACCTGATCCATGGACATCCTGTGGAGATTATAACAATGCCAAGTAATTTTGTTCCTTGAAACTGCAACAGAGAGACATAAAACAAATTCAAGCTTATGCTTCACATGACGTTCTGAAACTTATCTAAGGATATATATATGCCCAAAATAAAATCAAGGCCCAGTACTTAGGTGACTTTGTTTCTGTGTGTGGATCTGCAAGCACAGAGGCAACATGATAGAAATTAGGAAAACATGATTATGAGTTCTTTAGAAAATTATAAGGAGAAATTAGCATAGTTGGGATTCAACCAGAATTTTGGATGGAAATATAACTCAGCTCAAGCACCAGATTAAAAAAGCCAGCTAATAGAAATCTATTACAAAAGGAAAAGACACTTAGAAACTGCTCCCCATTGCCAAGTGGATCAAACTAGACGGCAGGTGTTAGTGGAAAATTAGCGTTATCTGCCACCTGTTATTACTCATTTGAACAACCTTCATTTCAAATGCAGTGTTGTATTTTTACCTGGGATAATGTATTGGCTTTATAATGTTTTATTGAAATCAAAGTGCATTAAAAAAAATTAAAGAAGTTAATCTAATTAATGTTTAAAATAAATTTAAATGAAATTGCAACTTGTTTATTTGTGTTTTGTGAAAGAAATAAATGAATTAGATTAATACTTGAATCTCATAATATAATAGTTAATACATTATTCTATAAAAAAAAATGATGATATAAATATAATAATAATATAATAAAAATTAATTGACCATTTACTATAATAAATGTGTGCAAACATAAAACCAAGTTTTTCTTTAATTGATGTTAGAGAGTAGAATTATTCATAGCCTTACATTCTCACAGTTTGCAACACACAAAATGACCATAAGCTCCTAAATATGCCATCCATTCTACATCACTGTAAATTTCTCCTAAATTTACCTTTCTATGCATATTAATTTAAAAATAAATTTATATTATACAAAATACGCATTTGTTAATAATAATAATCATGTAATTTATATATAATAAGAAGTGTATTTTAATTTGTATTATATTAAATATATATTATATATTAACTATAATTTATTTTATATTTATGTTAATAATTTTCAATATATAATAATAAATGTAAACAATATTATTTTAAAAATAAATAAAATTTAATTTGTATTATATAATATATATTATATATTAATCATATATTGTATTATATTTATATGTAATAATTTTTAATATAAAATATAATATAATAATCAATCTAATCATAATATTATTTTAAAATAAATTTGCATTATATTTATCATTTTAAAAACTAATAATAAATAGTAAACTTATTAAATTAATAAATATACAATACAATTTCATAATTTAATTTATCTATTGTTACTAAGTATATTAATTGATTATCTATCGCGTGTGGGCTCGTGGCATGTGATGTGTTGGCGAATGATTTTTTTGACACATAAGGTAACAAGGTAAGAGGTGGCTACACAGAGCGAGGCATGAGAATATCTTGAGGCGTTCCCACTTTCTTTCCATCTCAATGGTGATTCATCCCTGACTATTTCCCGTCTTAATCTATTCCACCTGAATTAGGGCATCAGAACATAGAGCACCTCAGCACGTCGGCAAGGCATCGCACACTGGTCCCGCATTTTATCAATTATCTGTGTTGCTTTTATTTCTCTCTGTGTATGGTGGATTTGGTTTTTATTAGTGAGCCCATTCTCATTCGCATTTTAGAGTTGTTCATTATACCAGGAGTCCGCCTAACTTTAGGGCGCTTTTCCTAAATTGCAAGATGAAGGGGAGAGAGAGATGGATATTCAGCAATCTCATCTAGTGCCGATACTCTCATTGACTCAGATTCCTTGGATCATGGAGCTCTCACAGCCAGGATCGGGGTCTGTTCTAAGGCATATGCAATTTGTTGTTATCAGGGAGACGAAGACATACATCCAACACGCGATTCCAGTTCCTGGCCATATTCTCAAGGCTCGAATTTCATCGGTACCAAAGACATCACCATTCGAGGGTCGATTGTTGCTCAATTTGGAGAAGTTGTTTCTACAAGATCAACGTGCCAGGAAGCAACGCCATATCATGACTTTTCATCATCGACCAATACATGTATCACGAGATCGCATAAGCATAGTTTGGTCATCTCTCTGGGTGCCGCTTCTACCTACAACGGGATTAACCAGGGCGCAACAACACTATTCTCTGGCCAACGAAGGTGTTGAGGGGACGAGTCCTACCGTGTGCAGACCGTGAGGATTGTCTTACTACTGGTTCCAAATGATTTGCTGTTGACCTCTCTATTTCATTCACAGTGATCATTCCAGGGGGTGCGCACAGGTATACCTTTCAGACCAAACTCCAGAGCCCATATATTAGCTCCTAGCTTACTCATTTGTAAATCTAGGATTAAAATTATGTAAATATTGCAACAAGGACTTGCACTCAAAACCTAGCTAAATTGCCCCTTGGTGATATGGCTAATAAAAATCAGTTTTAAAAAAGATCATAAAATTACATTGACTTAAACTACAACAAAACTTGAAATCATGGGATTTTCTTACATTTCAAAATGCTGGTAGGCGCATTTAGTACACTAAGTACGAACAAAACGATGGCAACATTGACTACAAATGCCATTGCAGATATTCTTGCAGGCATCTCTGCTTTGACCCCTATTTTGCAAGTTGCATCCATCGACTCCATTCAAAAGGATCACTCTAAACTTCTCAAATACCGTGTTGAACTTTCTAATGGTTTGCACACCCATCATGCTTCGCACTTTTAACAATAGACTCTTACCTTAATATTTTTCTAAATATCATTTTTTCATAGGTATGAGTGGCAACACAGAGGATCTGCACACATTCATGGTTTTCTATGGCTTGCACAAGCTCCTAATATTAGTAGATTAGAATGGAATAACATTCAATCTGTACAAAATGCACTTGATTACATAGATAGATATGTCTCCGCTTGGAATCCACGTAACCTCCAATTGAGAGGCCAGACAATTCACCGTTATATTCTTGATGATCCATGCTTGCTAGACACAACAAGGATATTGTCATGTGAGCCCTCAACAGACTATTGTGAATTAGTCAATCGTGTTGAACGACACACAAAATGTAATTTGCTAACATGCCTCAGAAAGAAAGGCCTAGCTATTGTATGCCGCTACAAAGCACCATGGTCCATGCAAGAGAAGTCAACTCTTTCAAATGATGAGACCGGTCATCCTAAGCATACACCAGCTTGTAATGATGATCGATTGAACCTTCACAACCCATCTATCCTATCTATCTAGAGGGCTAATGTAGACTGCCAACCTATATTATCAATTGCTGTTGTCCTCAAATATATTGCAAAATATGCTGCGAAAGCTGAGCACAAGTCTGAATCATACCATACCTTGTTATCTCGCATCTCCACAAACTTAGATTCAGAATTTCCAGCCCCAATTTCTTTTCGTAAATTACTTACTGATAGCCTAGTCGATCGTGATATTAGTGCCCAAGAAACTTGCCACCTTCTACTAAAATTACCCCTCTCCATATCCAGTAGAACATTTGTGTCTTTAAATGTTAACCACCATAAATTTCAACGTGTCTCAATCTCACCCATATCAGTTACCACTTCACCTACATACATTGATGCATACATGGCCCGCCCAGTTCATCTAGACACAATGCCACTCGTTGAACTAACCCAAAAGTGGACATTTAGAGCCTCTCGGAAAAATGAACAATGGAAGCAATGCGGCCCTCATAATGCAATTGTTCGCATCTCCCCTAGGTTCACTACCATCCCTGCAAGAGATGACAAAAGCTTTCATGAATTTTGTTGGAGTGAACTTATTTTATACCACCCCTTTCGCAACATTGACATTGATTTTGGGTCCTCTGAACATCAGATTATTTCGCAATGGGAGAGGTCTTCTTCTCCATACAGGGCATGGCATGTACATCGTACACTTCCAACTCCAATAGAAGCATCAGATACAAGTAGCAGCTCAAGCGTTCACCATTCCTTACAAGGCCACAACCTAGAAGAGTGGCAAGTTCTCTCAAGTTTGCACCCAAACCTTCCAATACAACTTGATGCACTAAACATGCTTGGTCACCGTGAAATTGACATTCACCATGAATGGCAACAATCCAACCTGACCCCAATACAAATGCATTTTGCAACTACTTTCATAGACTCTAATCGAGCTACCTTTCAAGTGCACCATGCTCTCCATCAATAGATGCATACTACTTTCTCTACTCAGCAACAAAAAGTTTTTGATATCATTTGCTCCCACCTAAGCATACTTCCATTGCAACCACCACTCAAGCTAATTGTCCAAGGAACTGCGGGAACTGGAAAGTCATATCTCATAAAACAAATAAGGCATTCCCTCATGAGCTCAGCTCCAATTCACCAAACACCATTACTACTTCTTGCACCTACAGGTGTTGCAACATTCAGCATTCAACCGTCAACAATCCATTTTTCTCTTCGTATTCCAATTAAAGAAATGGCCCCCCTACAAGGGCAAACACTTGCAACCTTCCAAGAGAGTATGTACTTTGTTAGGTACATTTTAATTGATGAGATGAGCTTCATTGGTCCCAAGTTGCTAGAACGAACTGACATGCGACTACGAGAAGCATTCCCCAACCACAACCACTTTCCCTTTCGGGGGCGTTCAATCATACTCTTTGGTGACTTGGGCCAACAGCCACCAGTTAAAGATATCTCCATGTACGCTTCTACCTCCTACGGTGGGACTCTATGGTGCAGTTTCACAACTATGGTCATTTTGACAAGAATATTTCAACAACTTGGGAATGATCCTTCCCAGATTGCTTTTCATACACTTCTCCACAATCTACATAATGCAAATCCTACAGAAGAAGACTGGAAAATTCTAATGTCATGTTCAAGCTCCTCACTCAATTCTACAGAAAACTCTGTTTTCTTGTCTGGCATGCATCTTTTTGCAACAAATGAATTAGTCTCACTACACAACAAACATATGTTGTTGTCTTTGGCAACACCTATTGCACTTTCCATTGCAGAGCAATTAACAAGGTCAACATACATCAATCCTAATGAAGAACAACTTCAAGCTCAAAATTTTTTATCTATTGGCCAGGAGGTCATGTTATGTTCAAATATTTGGGTTGAGACAGGACTCGTGAATGGTGCACTTGGTCAGGTAAAAGCTATTGTATACAGTGAAGGTGATAAACCACCTCAACTACCATTATTTGTTGTTGTTCATTACAAGAATTACCTTGGACCACCATGGGACCATATCAATCCAACATATGTCCTAATAACACCACTTAGTTGATGACTTCGCCATCAAATTCCTCTAAAAATGGCATGGGCATTGATAATACACAAATCACACGGACTTACGCTTCCAAGGGCCACAATGGACATTGGCAACATAGATCGTCAAGGACTAACATTTACAACTATTTCAAGAGTTCCTGATCTACAAAGCCTTCACATCCACCCAACCTTCTCATTCCAACGATATGCATGCATTCAACAAAGCCCATATGTTGCTCACAAAATAAATGAAGAGATTCGTTTGCAAGCATTGTCAACTTCAAACAACTAATACAATTAAAGGGAATCTCAACTACTACAGGTATGCCACTTTGTTGTGCTGTGTCATTTGGTAGGTTGTTCTTCAAAGGTGCGGCATGCTTCTTCCATACCTACACCTCTCCTATTCCTCAGCCCTAAGAATCCGCAATGTATTAACAAGAATAAAACTAGATGGAGCCCTCATGACAGCCAATACTTGCTCTCACCGGAAACTACAAATCCCTGACAAAATGGAAACACTCCTAAAGAGTTACAGATCAAAAGCTAAATTCAAGAACCAAGCTCCAATATGATAGCAAAAGCACAAAGTATGTATATATATTTTAGAAGCAAAGGACGTGATCACAAGGAAAAGTACCTTGTTCACAGTATATTGAAACTTCCATTTCTTTTAATTATATCACGTACTATATACACATTTATAAGGAGAACGTGTATTAAACATCATTCAAGTCATTTAACACAATTTTGTATCCAAAATTACAAAACAATTTCATACTCAACCAATATGTTCACTATTACATGCAAATTAAAAAAAGTTGCATTTCAAAATAATAAGTTCAAAATGACATAACAAAATACCTTTACAACTATACAACAAGTGTTCAAGATTTGCAATGACCACTTGTCGCATCTAGCAATTAATTATCAAAATATATTTTTCAAATTTACTAAGGTTGATCCATTTCAAACAATATAACTATTCCAACCAAAAATTCGGCGTACCCAATTGCACACAAAAAGTGCAATCACTAGTTTAAATATATGTTTGATTGTAGTCTTAGATGCTATATATGTCTGATTGCAGTCTTAGATGCCACTTATAGTTTTTTTTTTATTGATAATTTAAATAAAAAATATTAATTGTAAGAATTTGGATAAATTTATAATTATTTTCATGTTAATTTATAGAAAAAATGTAGTTTTATTATTTTATTATATTTGTCGCTCAACTTCAACAAATAGTTCAATATCTTATTGAAGTTATATGAAGTTACCCATAGTTTGTTTAGATAAAAGGATTGAATTTTCAATATAATGCGAAAGAAAAACAATCATTTTGCACAAGTTGCTTGGAATAATTTTAACTTATTCTTAACAAAGAACTTATAAATCCATTTGGAAGGAAATGAATTATAAGATTTTCAAAGAAAAAAGTAAACCCAAGGATATCATTAGGAAATGGTTAATCAAATTCATCATTGAAAATGTTGAGGCTTCTTAAATTAAGAAGCCTAGGGCACCCCCTCTAATTTGGAGAACAAAATTGTTGACAAATGAAAGAGCAAGCTCCCCCATTGTAGTGTTGAATTGGATAAAATGGCTAGAAGAGAAAGCACTAAGTGGTACTCACCCTATCTTGGGTGGATCAAAATGAACTTTGATGATAGCTCCAAAGGAAATCCTAGAAAACTAGGGGTTGGAGGTATTATTAGGGACAACAAATGAACTTTTTTATGGGCTTATGGCAATAATTTTAGAATCCATACCAACAATATAGAAAAAGCCATCATAACCTTGCTTAGTCTCAACCATGGAAGAAGTTTGAGCTTTCTTAACCTTGTTATTAAAGGAGACTCCAAGATCATAGTTGATATGTTGAATAGAAAAGCTTCAACCCATTAGAACATTAAATGGATAATTCAAGATGTCTTCAAATTAATCAAATAATTTTAAAAAGTTATCATTTCCCATACTTATAGGGAAGGAAATAAGGGGTGAAGCCACAATAGTGGTTTACAATTTGATGGAGGAAGGAAAACTGACAAAAAATGACCCCATGTCAAAAAAATTGGTTTTAGGGGTTCACTCGAACCAAGGTTTGAGCGAACCCATTTAATTCTTGCCCCTCATTTCCTGCCCAAAAAACCAAATAAAATGCACATAGAAAGGTGGTTCGCTCGAACTAGGGTTCGAGCGAACCCCTAGGGGTTCGTTTGAACCTCCTTATCCCTCATTCTCAAAACATAAAAAAATTAAATTTTTGCACTTCTGCCTCAAAGTTGAAGATGAAAAATGGCTTAGATCAAACCTAACTGGAATCAAGTAGTCCGAATGAGCTATCCAACAAAATTTTAATATTGCTCTTGGTTTTATTATATATTTATTTTTTGTTTTATTAAGCAGTTGTTTTTCACCTAAACAAGCTCTTGTTCCTATTATTGTGGAAAAAATAGTAAAGCAAATTATCAAAAACAAATTGAAAATGTGAGTGCATTCAGGGATGACAGAAGTCCCTGATCCAACAAAAAAAAACTTAAGCATTACATACAAAAAAGTTATCATGGTTATACAGTCGCATAAGGCTCAAATTTTAATTGGTTTGACTTTTGAAACTTAATTAAAGAAAAATTTAATAAAATATCTAAACTTCATGTAGCATCATTGGTTATAAATCTAAAATTGAAAGAATTAAATTTATCCTTCATGGAAAATTGTTATGCATTATACTGTGAGTGTCACTTTTAAAAATGTTGTTTCTCTCAAAAAACTACTTTACAAGGGAGATGAAAAAAGAAGTGCAAACTGATTCCAAAATGTTGTATGAAAGAAGAAGTGCAAACTGAATTGTAATTTGTTTGAATTTGAAACTTAATTAAAGAAAAAATATTCGATAAAAAACTATCTAACCAAGTGGAAGCACTAGATATTGAAGTTACAAATCTAAATTCAAAAAGAATTAGAATTTTATCCTTCATAGAAAATACTAGTGCGTTATAATGATGGACATCACTTTTTAGAAATGTTGTTTTCTAAAAAAAACTAGTTTTCAAGGGAGATGAAAAAAGAAGTGCAAACTAATTCCAAAATTTTTGAGAAAAATATATTTATAATCTATAGACAAAATGTGACAAAAATCTAGTTTGCATCATCTTCAAATTCCTCACGGTTTAGCCACTATAGGTGCTCAAAAGTGAAGATTTAGTTAAAAAAAAAAAATTCAGTGTCTAGTTTGGCCAAAAATTGTCAACCACTATTGTGGGATCACCCTAAGACCACTTATGTCATTTCCAACTTGGCCTCCACCTTTATGGTTCATATGCAATGGCCTCATCTCACTTTTATGCTACCCCAAATCTAGACAAGTATAATAGTTGAGTTGAGTAATAATTTACGCTCAGTTCTAAGGGGTGAAGAAAGTATTGCACATGAGTGTATTAATGGAGGACTAGGGGAGATGATCCAATAGGCACCCTAACTTTGTACTTCTCAAAATCCTATTGTAAATTTTCAAATCACTTCCAATTTTTTATAACAACTTACTTAGCAAGTCCCTTTCTTATAACTAAGGTTTCAGGGCCACATCATCAAATATGATGCCACACCACCATGCATTTTGTTGAGGTGTCCAAAAAGATCCAAAAAAAAAGGTTACGACTAATAATTGTGCACTAAGTCATGTTTTATTAGTGTTTTGATATGGCATCACATGATTTGTTGTTTTTAGATCTAAGGAATACATTTCATTCAATTATAGGTACTCATCATCAACACTATCAACTTTAAAGTCACAACTAGTGCAATATTATTAGAAATATTGAGAATTAAATCAACAAATGTTATAAAAACTATTGGAACATGCTCAACTATTGGGTCCTTTCCCCTATGAGGCTAATTATGTTTTGGTTGTCCATTTAACCAAAATATACCATGTGATGAATACTCTAAAGAGTATCATTAAAGATTGCTTCTTCATTTTTGAAAGGGAATGGTGTTCTATTGAGGCCAATAGTATCCTCTGCATAGTGTCAAGCACTAGTATGGGAGCCCGATTAGAGTAATAACCCTCATCATGTAGAGGGGTAAAGAGGAATGCCACACTATGGGATATCCTTTGTAGAGGAGGAATCTCTTATTTTCTTAAGGCCATGAACAACCATGAATCAACTTTCTCTAAGGAATTTTCCTATTCTTAGAAGAACTTTCTTTAGGAGAGTATCCTTATCCATGACTATAAATCCAATTATAGAGGCCAAGTGTTTGATGTTGGGGGTTATTTGTATACAAACTTATAACAAATATGTGAATGCAAAGCATTTGGTTAAGTTCCTTAGAGATGACAAGATTTTTTTTTTTTTTTTAAATCCTTTATAAAGAGTACCTTTCTAAAACTTGACATAAGATGGAAAATGTCTTAATCAATGGTTGGTAGAGCTTAGAATATAGGTTGAATTACATGGAGAATAAGTAGTAATATATATAACTAGGAACTTTCGAGAGATAGTGTCCTTAAACAAGAATACAATAAGAAAATTGACCAGTAGTTTATTTATTCTATAAAATGAACTCCATCAAAGAAGACTTCAAAACAATGAGGGTGACCCAATCATTATAGAAAGTACTACCAAAAGGACACATGTGAGGACTATTAAGGTTATCAAGGATAAAGTTATTATGGTGGAGGATGATGCTATTGAAGCCTCCTTTTAAGATCAACTCAACTTCTTGGCTACTGAATGAAATGCTACCTCTGGTTTAAAGATTCTAGCTAAGCATAGTTAGCTTCCCTCTTTGTGGTGTTCACTTTGTTCCCATCTATTCCTTTGTTGTGTTGAATGAACAAGACAACTAAGAGGGGGGGTAAATCAGTTGTATCAATTTAGAACATTGAAACCCTCAACAGTAATCAGATCCACATGCATTCATTAAATCCTTAATATGTTATAATGTTTAAACATGAAAAGAAGATAACAAAAACTAAAACAACCAACACCATACACAAGAGAACACTAGATTTACATGGAAAAACCAATGAGGGAAAAACCATGGTGAGGATTAGCTCACAATAGAAGTAATTGCAAAAAATGATACAAAGACACTTACTGCTAGATTAGGACACATTGTCCAAAAAGGTTCACAACCCAAGCTCGCTACGTAAATAGAAAGAAAAAAAGAAGATAAGGTGTTACATAGAGAACACAATCTCAATGCAACATAAATTCCACCACAACTGCTCAAACCTTCACTAGCAGCCTTCAAGAGATCAAAATGCCTCAGTTCACTTCATTCAAAAATCTTGCATTATAGCTAGCACTGCATTTTGCACCTCTACACTCAATTTCACATCACAACACTCAACTATATTCCACACTCCATCTCAAATTAATTCATCTTGCATTTATACCATCCACAACTTGAAAAACATCTTCAAGTCGGATACACTCACTTTACCCTTTACAATTCAAAATAGGTTGGCACTAAACATTCCCATAGTGGATAGGAACAAAAAGTAGACCAAAACAAAACTTAATTGGGAACCATATCAACTCTCACACGTTACCCTATGCCTTCATCAATACTTAAACATCTTTGAATGTAGTGTAAACACCAGGGCAGCCATTACCCATGAAAACACGAATTAAACTTTTGAATTATACACTTCCTCAAATCTAAGGACAACTTGTGAACCACATACCATGCTTCATCATGATCTATAATATTCCTCTATCCTCCTGAAATCCATCAAATTCATTTGCAACAACTCACACCTTCAAAATGTACACAGCTTGTACACTCAAACTACATTGCCAAACACTACAACTCTAACATCAACTTTCGAAGTACCAAACCACAAATCCTCTTCACATGAGAAAGAGATCAACACAATCAACATACCTTCAAAATCACAAAACCTGAAGAGAAACTACAAATAATTGTTCAAAGCCAAAACATTTCTCCCTAGACACCTCTATAAGCAACACTACAAAACCAATTCATGCACTGGTGAACATAACTTCATCTGACCATTGATCCAAAAGCCAAAATTTTGGATATAGAAACTCTGAACACCTCTATCAAATATATCCAAACCACATAAGCAGATCTTCAACCTAGAAGAAATGCAAAGCAAAACTGGAACAATTCTGCAACACCCTGTTTCCTTATTTTATCAATTTTCTCAATATCCTTGACATCTAAACTATAAATAGAAGCTTATCAAAGCAACACCAGAGGTTAACATCAATAACTTAACCAATGACAACATAATGCAACTAATCAAAGCAACAATCCCTTCTCAACCACTACACAACTATCATCAATGACAACACCTTCATACTTGCAACATGTTATTCCTTTTATTTCTGACTATTCGTACTCTAGTTTTATTGTTGTCATTTGGTGATTCCCCCACATCTTGTGGGGCTCACTTTTTGAGTGTGACAATTATTTTGCTATAAAAGGAAGATGCCCCTTTCAAAACCTCCTTATCTTAATAAAAAACAAACTTATAAATGAATAACATAGATTTGTTGTTATGTTGTACCCATCTTAAAACCTATATTTTTCCAAGTCCTTTTTAGGTTAAAAGTTGATACTTTCTTTTAGTGTTGAATATGTTGATGAGGTCTACCTAGTCTAGATTTAAGTATCATATTGAAAGCTATTATATCCATTTCTTATCAATAGTTATAAATATTTGTATCTATCAACCATTTAATAACACTCTTAAATGTGTCTTAAGTCTATCATAGGTATGATAATCTAAAATATTTTGGATGAGTGTATAAGAAGAAAATTAATTTAAAGGTATTTTAATTTATTAATAATGATTATTATTTTTAAATATACTTAAGAGTGTTAGGAATGGGGTGTTTACACCTTGCACATGAAAGAAATATTTTAATTATGTAAAATAAATATTTATTTGTGATGCACCTTTATATTTTTAGTCACATGTCAAATATTTATTTGGGTCTACTTGTAAAATTTTATGTAATATTGGTTAGATATTTTATCTGTCAATTGCATATGGGAAAGTATTTGATACTTGG
>VDFB02095762.1:0-22711 GCA_007258455.2 Sequoia sempervirens | reverse complement strand
TTTGAATTTCTAGCTGATAATTTTAAGTTGTAGGTTTCATTTTGCATTTTTCTTCCTTCCCCTTTCCCCTAAAAAGTTCATAGTTTAGGTGATTAGCTAGAGGGAACCAGCCCACTTTGGAGATTTGCTCCCACCAATTGATTGATCCACAAATCAGGGAGCATTTCCATGTTACAATAGGATAGCCAAGCCTAGCTTGATTGAGGGTGCAATCATGGTTTCCAACAGTCTTAGGCATGCCCGGTGGGACTCTAGGGACTTGTATTTAGAGTCATTTTTGAGTTGTTGATTGTTATCTAGTATATGCAACAGAATTTTCTGCCTACAAGAGATCCTAAAGTATACCTGGAAACTCCTGAATTTTGGTTTTACTGTAGATTTAGTGAAGATAGCTTATGAGAAGAATCTAGACAAAGTCAAGTCCAATACCTTTCGAATATTTACAGCTCTCCCCACAAAGAAGAAGAGGTAGAATGCCAAGTAGGAATTTTGATTTGGCAAGAAGGGAAAAGTCTACTCCTCTCGAGCTTAGCCCCATTGTCTCATGAAAGTAATTTGTAGGGCTTAAGTTTTTTTAGTACTTTGATAACATCAATGTAAGCTTCTATGATCTCATAAAGGATCTCATAAAGTATAAAGCAATGGTGGAAGTGAGATTAAATATGGATTGTTCTGAGCATTCAAGTGCATGAAATAAAAGATCATAAGCATCAAAGTAACCTATAGGAATATCACAATGGTTGAGTGAAAGCTTGGTATTGAATGAAGTAAACACATCAATATGCAATGCAAGTGTATGGAAGTCTTGTCTAAACAAAAAGTGAGAAAGTGCATGATCATGAAGATGGGTTCCACTGTGTTGTGCATTTCAAGTAAGAATGGAAAGCAAGTAACTATTAACAATATGCAGATCGTGATTGGAGAAACACAAACAGTGCAAAGGAAGAGAATAGTTGTTCCATTTAAAATAATCGTTAAGTTAAGTGGAATTTGCATAATAAATACAAGCAAATAAGCTACAGTTGTAGGTGTTGAGCTTAAAAAGAATGAAATTATTTTTATTTTAGTGCTTTCAAAATAGTTTGCTTATGCTATAGGAGAGTAGGTTTTTAAATGAAACAAGTGAAAGATGCCCAGTTTGAGCCCTCAAGAAAGTTGCCACATTGATTTCATTAAAGTGCTTCAAATACAAAAGGTAAAATATTTCGAGCTCATACAGAATGCAAGGAAACCTTAGTTCATGCTTTCATACCCATGACCTTGGAAGGAAAAATTTTCTTCATAAGTCACAATACCTGCTTAGGGTTTTGATTCAAAATGCAAAACAAGGAGAAACAACAAGGGTTCGAGCACCAATAACAAAGAAGCTTTCAAGAAATGGTGGAATCAAAGCTACAGGCCTGCGGCCATGAAGGGTTTTGGAAACCCATGTGAATGGAAAGCATTTATCTAAAATGTTTTCATCTAAAAATGTTTTCATTCAACATTGAAATCATTCCATTTCATAGGCCAAACTCATAAGAGGATTGTGCTCTACAGAAAGTAAATATTTTACATGGTTATGGCCGCGGCTTGTACATGGCCAAATTCAAAAAACCCACAGCCATTCATGTTTTTTGTAAGAAGAAGCTTGAACTAAGATTTATTTAAGAGGAAAAATTCATTGAAATGTAAATAGGAAAGATTACCTTTGATATCTCTGTGGATGATCTCAAAAAATCCCATGGTCGAGCCTTCACAAATTCCCAACAAAGTCTCTCATAGCAGCCATGAGGAGTGGCAGAGAAAGGAGTCAACATAGTAAAGCACAAAATGCATCAATATACAATGATACCCATGACCTAAAGGCCATTTTTTCTCATCAAATGGTGTTAAAAAATGAATTAAAATGCAAGAAATATCATTTACCATCAAATGCAAAGGAGAATTGATAAAGAAGGCATCAAAATGGTCAATTGTTTATACCATTTGAAGGCATTTGTGCGTGAATAATTTTCTAATCTTTCAAAGGAAGAGGTAGAGTGTGAAGTAAAGTGTGAAGAAGTGTGAGCAGATGTTTATGAGCTTAACCGAAACTATAACCAGGCATTATTAGATGATATTTTCTCAATTCAAAATGTTCTAGATGTAATCCAAATGTTTCTGTAAGACAGTGTTTCTTCCTTTGGGCAGTAAGCCTTTTTGTAATTGAGCAATTAGCTTTAGGCAGTGTGTCTGAATGCATGTGCATTCCCCATTTATAATTATTTATACTTTTAATAGAGTATAATCTTGTGGTCTAACCTCCACTATGGTTTTCCCACTAACAAGGTTTCCACATAAAAAATATTGGTGTTCTGTGTGTTTCTGATGTGGTGATGTTTTATGCTTTGATGTTTATTTATTAGATCTAAGAATAAGTTTAATTTGTATAATTTCTATGACAACTGATTCACCCCCCTCTTAGTTGTCTACCCTTGTGTTTCCAAAAATTGTTATCAGAGCAGGTTCCTCAGAAGAATTTTAATAGCTTGGGGTGATTTGGGATGACAACATATAAGAAGGATAGTCTGAGATTTGATGGAACAAATTATTCTTTGTGGAAGACTTGAATGGAGTGTCATCTGAGATGCATTAGTGAACCCTACTAGAAAATTACAAAGAATGGATATATCATTCCCCAGAATGGTCCTTCTAATTCTTCTTACATTAAGGATGTTGAGTACAATATCAGGGCTAAGGAAGCATTGTTGAGTGCTCTAACTAATTCTGAGATGACAAATGTAATGGATCTGAATATTGCTTATGAGATCTAGAAAAATTTGGAAATTTTTTATGAAGGTGATGCAGATGTGAAGATTGCTAAGTTGCAAAGACTAAAAGGGAAATATGAAATGTTAAGAATGGGTGATGATGAGCACATTACTTATTTTATGCAGAGAGTGAATGTACTTGTGTGCAGTATCAGATGTGCTAGTGGAACATTTGAAGAATCAAAGATTGTTGCTAAAGTGCTCAAATCCTTTTTTGTTGCATACAAAGCCAAAGCTACTGATATTGAGGAGATCCAAACTATGACAAATGTAACCAAAGACACATTGATTAGTGAGCTTATTGCTTTTTAGTTAAGTGAATTTGGTGATGCTCTTCCTAAGAAAAAATATGCATTCAAGGCTACTATTTCCAAAAAAGATAAGCAGAGATATGATCCAGGAGAAAGTTATTCTAGAAAATTGTTCAAGTATGAGGAGGAAATGAGAGAAATTGAAGAAGAGAGAAAACTAGACGAGCTTGAAGCACTTATTGTCAAAACGGAAGCCAGAGGAGAAGGTAAGTATAAAGGGAAATTTCCTATTAAATGTTTTTTCTTGCAATAAGATAGGTTATTTTTCCTCAAGGCGTCTAGAAAGAGGTCCTAAGCCAAGATCTAACAAGCATAGATTTCAAAGAAAGTGTTATTTTGTTGTTGATGAAGGTGTGACAGATGATGAATCTGATAAAGGGAATGTAAGTGAGGATGAATGGGTATTTATTTCTATCAAGGAAAATGATCCAGTACCTACTGAATCTACTAGTTGCACAAATGTGGAGAAATCTCTAGCAACCAAAATTGAAGAAAAAGATGAATGAGTGATTGACAGTGGATGCTCTCATCACATGACAGGTGATAAAAGTAAATTTGTGAGCTTGGAAAAGTATGATGGTGGTGTTGTAATATTTGGTGATGACAAATCTGGTGCAATCCATGGTAGAGGATCCATTTCTCTTGATGGTAAGCATAATACTGATGATGTTCTATATGTGGAAGGTTTGAAACATAATCTCTTAAGTATTAGACAGATGGTTGACAAGGGATACAATCTTCAATTCAAGGATGGAAAGTGTAGAATATTGGTGAGTTCCAGAAATGTGATTTCTTTAGGTACAAAAACAAAAGGTAATATCTTTCACCTGAATGCTGCTAGTAAAAGTTTTCCAATTGCTCAAGTTGATGAAAGTTGGTTGTGGCATAAGAGAATGTGTCATGTAAAATTTGACAATATTATCAAGATAAGTTCTACTCAGGTAGTGAGAGATCTTCCTAAATTGATAAAACCTACTAATACCATATGCAAGGAATGTTAGCTAGGGAAGCAAACTAGAGTTTCATTTTGAAGCAAAAAACATTGTTCAAATGAAGTGTTGGAGCTTGTGCATACTAACTTGTGTGGTCCTTCTAGATTCAGAAGTTTACAAGGATACAGTTATTTCCTGCTACTTATTGATGATTATTCTAGAATGATGTGGGTTACTTTCTTAAGGGAAAAATTTGAAGCTATGGAGAAATTCAAGATATTTAAGACTATGGTTGAGACAGAGACAGGTCTGAAGATTAAATGTTTGAGATCAGATAGAGGTGGTGAATTCACTTCTAGTGAGTTTAATTATTTTTGTGAAGAGCATGGGATAAAGAGACAACTATTTGCACCACAGACCCCTCAGCAAAATGGAGTTGTGGAAAGGAAGAACAAGACAATTGAAGAAGTTGTTAGGACTATGATGCTGGAAGGAAATTTTCCTCATATCTACTAGAAAGAAGCTATGAGTACTATTGTTTACACTCTCAATCGGGTACAAGTCAAAGGTGATACTGGTAAGAATCCTTATGAGCTATGGTATGGTCATAAGCCTACTATTAGATACTTCAAAATATTTGGGAGTAAATTCTTTATCAAAAGAGATGAAGATATAGGAAATTTTGATGCTAGGAGTGATGAAGGAATCTTTCTTGGTTATTCTACTAAAAGCAAGGCCTACTGGTGCTACATATCCAGAACCTATGGATATGATTTAGATGATCAGAATGACAACTCGGATAAAGGAAAGAAACTTTAAACTTCAAATCAAGTTCAGATCATTATGATGAATTAGGAAAATCAAGAGGAAGAAACTAGTGAAAGTGAAAAAGTGATATCACAAGAGCCTAAATTTTAAGAACATCCTAAGACTCCAAGGTATGTAAGACTAAACCATTCAGAAGATCAAATTATTGGTGATAAGAACAAAGGAGTTCAAACTAGGAGAAGAATTGTAGAAGAATATTGTTTAATCTTGAAGACTGGGCCTAATAATGCCAATGAAGCATGCAAAGATGAACATTGGGTGGAAGAAATGAAAGAAGAACTACTGTAGATTGAGAAGAATGATACATGGACTCTTGTTCCTAGACCTAAGGACAAAAATGAAATTGGAACTAAATGGGTCTTTAGAAACAAACTGAATGAGCAAGGTGAAGTTGCTAGAAACAAAGCAAGATTGGTGTGTAAAGGATATTCTCAGATGGAAGGAATTAAATTTGAAGAAATTTTTTCCCCTATTGCTAGAATTGAAGCTGTGAGACTATTTCTTGCTTATGCTACTTACAAAAATTTCAAGGTTTATCAGATGGATGTCAAGTCGGCATTTCTAAATGGTGAATTGGAAGAAGAAGTGTATATTGAGAAACCTAATGGATTTCAATTGACTGATCAAGGAGATATGGTTTGTCAGTTGAAGAAAGAATTGTATGGACTTAAGAAAGCCCCAAGAGCAAGGTATGTCAAACTAGACAAGTATTTGTTGAAGCTTGGATTTAACAAAGGTATCGTTGATAGTAATTTGTATTTTAAGATTGATTATGATAAATATTTATGTTGAATTCTTTGTTGATGATATCATTCTTTTGGAGGAGATGACAGTTTGTGCATGAAGTTTGCTAATGAGAACCAAAATGAGTTTGAGATGTCTATGATTGTAGAAATTAAATTATTTTTGGGATTAAAAATTACTCAACTAGATAATGGAATATTTATATCTCAGTCCAAGTATGTGAAATAATTGCCATAAAGATGTTTTGGTATGAAGATCTAAAGTCACTTTGGTACACCCCATGGCAGACCATATGTGTTGACACAAGATGATGATTCCCCAAGACAAATCAGATCAGGATAAACTGATGATCAGTGGATTGGGTTTCTATCTGACTCAAACCAGACCTGATATCATGAATGCATGCAATTGCTGAAGATTTCGTTGATCCTAAGGAATCTCTGGGCGTGACAAATTTCTTGTGAAGAGGGATTTTAGAAATCCCCAAGGGATGTTTTGATTTTGGCCTGCGGGTATCCTAAAGATGATGACCTTACTTTGAGTGCTTTTACCCATGTTGATTGGGCAAGGGTGAGGATGTGGAATGATAGAAAGAGGCAATGGTGGTGCATTTTTCTTGGGAAAGAAGTTGATTTCATTGTTAAGTAAGAAGCAAAATGCTATTTCTTTATCTACTGGAGAGGCAAAATACATTGTTGCTGCTAGCAATTGTATTGAAGTATTATGGATGAAGAAGATGCTAAAAGATATTAGAGTTGTGTATGATGAACCTATTGCTATATTCTATGATAATTCAAGTGCAATTAACCTTTCTAATAATTTGGTGTTGCATTCAAAAACCAAGCATATATCTATCAAGTTTCACTTTTTGAGAGAGAAGGTGAGTGAAAAGGAAGTCAGATTGGAGTATGTTCCCACTAAGGAACAGATTACAGATATCTTTACCAAGGCTTTTCCTAAGGATACTTTTTAGTATCTCAAAGGAAAGCTAGGGGTGATTACTCCTCCTAATCCAAATTAAGATGCATTGATTTGCATTAGTTTGTGCATTTCATAGTTATATCTTAATCTGAATTGATGTTGTGGTGGCTGCTACTCAGGGGGAGTAGTTAGATGTTTAGATATTTGGTTCAGAGATTATGTGGAGAAAGATAATGTGTATCTTTTTCATTGATGTCAAAGGGGGAGAAGAGTCATGTTAAAAACTTGGTGGGGAGAAAAGTCATGTGAAAGATTTGAGGAGAAAAGAGTCAAAATCTAAGGGGGAGAAAGTGCTAAGAGCAAGTTGCGTTGATGGTGTTTTTCACATCATGTGTTGCCATCAATGCCAAAGGGGGAGATTGTTGGATGTTTTTGATAAGTGGTTTTCATTGATGTCAACACTATTGGCATTATATGTTGAGGATATTGAGAAAATTGTAATAAAATAAGTTGTAGGTTGTTAGTGATGCAGTGAAGTTCAGTATGTTGGATAGCTCAGTATATTGATGATTAGAGGTTGTGGATTAAATAGTTTGTTGTCAAGTATATATATTTTATCCACATTAATTTTTAGAGATCTGCATGAAGATTTGATCAATTTATGAGTATCTATGTTCTAACAGCTATTTTGTTTCTTCAATTGGTGTTCTTGAAAGATGACATGATTCTAGTAATTTGAATTGTTGTGGATGATTTTGTGGTGATTCATGATGCTTGTGGATGTTTCTAGATTGTGTGTTGCATGTCTACATTGATCATTGTTCTCACGATTGGTGATTTTCTTTTGTGTGTTCTTGTTTTTCATGTTCATGGCCGACATGGTAATTGTAACGTGTTGTGGATCTTCGAGGAATAATATTTGAAGGTGTTTCATGTTTGAGGATGTTGTTTTGGGTCTTTACTATGTTTTGGCCAACATTGGTTGATTCACATTGATAATTATTTATGTTTTGGTCCGACAGTTTATACACATTTTATATTTTGTTGAAACTGACATGTAGATGATATTATCCCTAGTTACCAATATATATGTTTGATTGTTTATACCATTTGAAGGCATCTATGCATGAATAATGTTCTAATATTTTGAAGGTAGAGGTAGAGTGTGAAGTAAAGTGTAATGAAGTGTGAGCATATGTTTATGATCTTAACCAAAACTATAACTAGGCATTAGCAGATGTTATTTTCTCAGTTCAAACTCCTTCAGATGTAATCTGAATTTTTCTGTAAGATAGTGTGTCTTCCTTTGGGTAGTAAGCCTTTTTTATAATTGAGCAATGAGCTCTAGGCAGTGTGCCTAAATGCATGTGCATTCCCCATTTATAATTCTTTATACTTTTAACATAGTATAATCTTGTGGACTAACCTCCACCGTGGTTTTTCCCCTAACAGGGTTTCTACGTAAAAAATCTTGGTGTTATGTGTGTTTCTGATGTGGTGATGGTTTATGTTTTGATGTTTATTTATCAGATCTAAGAATAAGTTTAATTTCTATAATTTCTATGACAACTGATTCACCCCCCCTCTCAGTTGTTTTCCCTTGTGTTGCCAATAGAAAATTAGGGCTCGATGAATTTTTTGATGTTAGGGTTTTCCCTCCATTTTTAATGCAGTAAGGATTCACTACTCTCAAACCCTCTCAAAATTCATCACAACAATTGCAAATATAGAAGAAAAAAATTGTAAATTAAACTCAAAAAATTGACTGCACAGGAAACCACTGATTTTCTCATTTAAATAAATCTGATTACAATTAAATTACAATCATCAAAGGACTGATATGGCATCATATATGCAACTAGAAATTATTCTCAAACAAACTATGCTCAAACATATGAGATTTTGCAAACAAAACCATCTCCTAGCTCTCCTAAACCACCCGCAACACTTGCAACTTCAAACTAGTTGTTCTAGCATCCTCACAGGTTGTTTTTTATCAGACAAAACCTGCAATAAACATGTCCAAAATTTCCTCCAAAGAAAATATATTCCCTCTAACCCATCTCCCAAAAATTTCCTTCAAAATTCTTCTTCAATAATTCTTCCATGAAAGTGGCTTCCAAATTCTTCTCACCCCCTGTCATGAAATTAATTTTTCATACTTTATTTGGGCCTCCCCAATATAGCATGACCCTTTTCTTTTGATGCACATTAAATCCCTCAAAAAAATCAAAAATCATTTAAAATCCATTCCTAGCAGCCCTCTAAAGTTAGGAAAAAAATAGTTTTAAATTCTTCTCTTTTTGATTCCCGAAAAAGCAAAACACAAAAAGCAGGCTTGGATGCCCACTTTCATAGTCCCTATTATTTAGGAATAATGATTTTGAGTGTTTATAAAGCTCCATAAATCAATCCCAATAGCTCATAATTATTTTCAAATGTTTTGCAATAAAATATTTTAAAACTGTTTTTTCTGCTTTTTCACCCCACTAGTCAACTTCAATGTGCAAATGAGATTAATTTGGAAAATTTAATTATTCAAATACATTTTACACATTTTATTATGAATTTAAAACCAAAAATTAACTTTCCCAAAATTCAAAAATGCACAACAAAATTTAAATATTCTTGATTAACATAGGATTGCCAATTTCCATGGATGCTCCTGCATCAATTGTCATTCGAATGTGATTTTAATCACATTCATTTAAAAAGTCAAAAGCCATAAATCATATATACTTATGTTACCTAGGTTGAAACCCTTAGCCTTTTTTTTTTCTTTGATTTTTATATAAAATAAAAACAAAACCATGCACATTGATCCCTCATTAGGGTACCCCCTCTTTCATGCCTTAGAAACATTTTCATGCAATTTGCCTTGGAGGATCAAAGTAGTGACTTTAGGTTTTTTATGTTTTTCCTAAGTCCTATAAGTTGAATTTCAATATGTGATGGAGCATATCTTTTTATGATTTTTTATATAAAAATGAAATTTATATGATAGCACCATATGATGTTTGATTTTTGCAAAAAATTAATGCAAAAATCAAAATGTTTGAAGACAAATGGAAAAATAAGATGAGAGAAGGAGGCTTTCTATTTTTCTTTGTAAAACTGCACATTTGTAAAATATTAATTAAGCAAGTGTTTCTATAAATTGCTTAATTAAATGTTATCTAAATGCAATTAGGAGATGCACTTGAGTTCACAACAAACTTTATATTTCAAAATTAAGTCTTGGGCGGATTTGAAGAAAACGTGACAAACTAAAGTTTCTATTTTTAGTTTCTAGCTGTTTGCACCTATTTTTGAAAGCTTTTTGGATAGACCCTTTGGAGATGAGAAGTTTCCATCATTTTGGATGCTTTTGGAGCTGTCTAGGAGGCTGATTTTCAGGCTTTTTGGAGGAGCTGGAAAATGCAAAATGAGTTGCTTTTTGGGCCTGATTTTTTTATTTTTTCACTATGGACGTCACTTGATGCCTATAAGTTGGAGAAATTTCAAATTTCTTAGGGTTTAGATTTTAGTTTCTTGCTCTCATATGCATTTCTAAGATTTTTGTAAACTTGTTGAATCAGATTTTGATATCTTGCTCCTTCAATTTCAATACAAGCAGTAGAGTTTTCCTTCCACCTTTTTCTTGTCATACTCTTACAGTGATGATCTGATGATAGTGTGTGATTCAGAATAGTGAATCCTTCCATTGTCTCATTGTTGTGAGTTGTTGATGAGAATTGCAGATAGTTTAGGTTGCATATTGTATTCAATTGTTCACGAATCATTTTGCAAAATATTGTTGAGCTAGATGTATTAAGGTGCATTGTGAAGATTAATGTTTAAGGGAGGTTGTTGTGAGTTAAGTTTTATCAAAATCTTTGAATGTCTAGGTGATCATTTTAAGTTGTAGGTTTCATTTTTCAATTTTCTTCCTTCCCCTTTCCCCTGAAAATTTCATAGTTTAGGTGATTAGCTAGAGGGAACTAGCCCACTCTGGAGATTCGCTCCCACCATTTGATTGACCCACAAATCAGGGAGCATTTCCATGTTGCAACAAGATAGCCAAGTGTAGCTTGACTGAGGGTGCAATCCTAGTTGCAAACAATTTTTGGAATGCTTGGTGGGACTCTAGGGACTTGTCTTTAGAGTCATTTCTAAGTTATTAACTATTGTCTAGTATATGCAACAAAATTTTTTGCCTACAAGAGGTCCTAAAGTATACCTAGCAACTCTTGAATTATTTTTTTACTACATATTTAGTGAAGATAGCTTATGAGAAGAATTCAGACAAGGTCAAATCTAATACCTTTCAAATATTTGTAGCTCTCCCCACCGAGAAGAACAGGCAGAATGCCAAGAAGGACTTTTGATTCAGAAAGAAGAGAAAAATATAATCCTCCTAAGCTTAGTCCCATTGTCTCGGTAAAAAGGAACTCAACTCTGATATCTCAAGTACCTCCTATAGTGAGGAAATTTTATTTTTCTCCATTCAATGGGGGTAGATCGTTACTACCGGCTAGACATGACAATATTCTAGTTGGTGCACTCAAGGGGCTGCCATACTTCATAGGAGAGGACCAAACTACCCCAGTTGAACATATCAGAGATGTGGCAATGTTGTGTTCAGTGCACAACATAATAGAAGAGAATGTAGCCATAAGATTGTTGGTTACCTCGTTGAAGGGAAAATCCCTTCAATGGTTTAGGGGGCTCCTAGCCAAATCCATTGCAACTTGGGACCAATTTGGTGATGCTATCCACTGATAGTTTGTGGACAAGTCAGATGACTTGTTGTTGCTTGAATAGTTGAGCACTATCAAGCATGCACCACATGAGCATATGGTTGACTTCATTTTCAAGTTTTAAAGAACCTGGGATAGGATACCTCAAATTGTCAAACCCACACTCGAACATGCCTTTCTATTTTTCCTGAAAGCCTTGAATGTTGAAATTTCAGTTATGATTTAGTCTATGGGGGTTTTACTTTGCCAAATTTCTATGACATTGCTATAAGAGTTGAAAATTTCCTAATCCAAGTAGGGAAAATTGTACCTAGACCACCCACTCCTATTTTTCCTAAAATCCAGCCACTCGTTCCTATCAATCTGCCCCCCATTGTTGTTATTCTGCTAGCCCCAACTATAGGTTATAGGGTTGTCACTCAAGAAAGTGTCACTATTGATCAGAATAGGGAATTCTAAGAGTTAAAAGCATGCTACAAAGCTTTTGTAAGACCTTTAGTAATGAGTTTGTAAGCCTCAAAAAACAAGTTGGCCAACCTCCTCATGCTTCCCATCAGCCAAACCAGCAAAGTAGGCCCTCATTTCAAAGTGATTTCCAAGGAAAGAAAAGAGGTTTCAACACCAATCCTTTCTGGCCTTGCGATCCAAACGTTGTTGCCCCATCAAGGGAGCTTGTTCCATAAAACAATCTATCCCAATAGCATGAGTGGTGTTACCCATGTAACTAGCCACATAACCAAGCTGCTTGCATGAGTGGATTTGAAAATTAGGCCCTCATAGTGCAAAACCAATGTGTTACCCCTGAAAGTTTTCCAAATAAAGATGTAGAACAGCCAAACAATTCTGAAATTTCTCTAATGAACTAGCAAAGTGAAGAATATTATGGGGTTAGTCATCCCTAGGGTTAGAATCAGCAAGGCTCATTCATTGTTGTGAACACAAGGTCAAAACGAAGAGCAGTTGAAGTTGAACAACAAGCTGGAAATTTGCAATAGCAAGCAATGAGTGATAAAAACTATATTGTTCCATCTCATAATGTTCCTGCAGCTCAACCATAGGTGCATATTCTATAGAGAGAATAATAGAAGGTAAATAACAATGCTATTAATCCTTTGAGACAGCAAAAGGTAAACCTAATCTCTTATGGATACTTTACACATCCCAAGGCAAAAAGATTTGTTAAAAAATGCACTATCTGAAATTTTTTCTAAAGAGTTTGTGAATGCGAAAAGGGGAGGAGTGTACTTGCTAACAACCTAGAGATTAAAGATAGCAAGTAGAATCAAGAGGTTAAAACCCACCTTGATATCTCAATCTTATTATAGGTGACAAACTCGTCCATAACTGTATGATAGATTCTGGAACTAGCAACTCCGTCATGCCAAAAAGCTTAGCAGATAAGTTAGGGCTGGATTACAAACCTTTGTTGAAAGGTGTTATGAAATTGGATAGATTTGTTGTCCAAATAGCAAGTATCATAAAAAATTTTCCCCTTACACTACATGCTTGCCCCAATTTCTTTGTTTCCCAGGACATACATGTAATATAGTTGCCTCCCCATTTTTCACTCTATCTTTCAAGGGATTTTACATCCAAATTAGGAGGTTTCCTATCAGCAGATTGGTCTCACATGTTCCTTAGAACTTGTTATGGCACTAAGGTAACAATCAAGTTTGAACCATTGGCAAGAGATCATATCGAACCATATGTTCCTAGTCTAGTAAACTCTAACCTATATGCCACAGATGGGATAAAGAATAAATTGATGACCTCAGGACCAAATGTACCCAATAAGTAAGGAAACCTTAATGAGTTGGTAGCCCATGAACCCAATGTGGAAGTCCCTAATTTGGTTAAGGGTTAAGGCCAACCTTTGAATAGTGATGAAAAGTTCATGAAGGATGAGGTCTTGAAAATTGTGAAGATACAACCATTGTTGAGCCCCAGCTTCCAACCAAATGGTCAGAAGGGTTACCTAACTTTGGCATTGAAGTTAAAAGAAGTATGGCCATGATGGGGTCAATAGCTACTAGTGAACATACATTTTATGAGAAGTACTTTGATAAAATCTTATCTCAAAGAGAAAATTTTTAGTTGAATGAGGAGTTGAATGATAATATGGTAAGAGAATTCTATGAGGTAAAGTTCAAAGAGTTTTTTGTTGTGGAATTCATCCTCAACTGAATAAGACAGGGAGGCATACTAAATTTGATGCAATCTGGGAGGGTCCATTTGTCATAATAGAATGTAGAGAGCATAATTCATTTTAGCTCTCGAGGTTAACTGGAGAAGTACTTCTGATCCCTGTCAATGGGATCCATTTGAAACACTATTTATGAGGTTGTAACGTCTACACTTGTATTATATTAGAGTAGTTGCTGCTAATAAGTGCTTGGAGCACTTTCTTTTTAGTATTTTTCTTTTCAATAAGTGCTTCTACACCTTGCTTTCTGGCCACCAAGGCCTTATTTATTTGTTGTTTGGAGTTGCAAGTTGTAGATTTTTTAAAAAATTTGAGTTTTAGAAGGGCATAATTGACTCCATGCCCAATGGATATTCATAAGGAAACTGGCCTAGTGCTTAGCAGGCAAGCATCTAGCAAAGGTCGCCAAAAATGTTATCAATTTTTCACACAGTTCAAATTGACAGAGTTGGTTATATAAGTTCATTTTTTTTAAACGTGAAAAATTGCAGTTTGTTTCTACAAATGTTTTAACCATTGTAAAAAATAGAGTTGTTGAATTTTAAGAAATGCAATTTTTTTTCAGTTTCTTTATATTATTTGCATCTTTAAGTAGTGCAATAAAAGATAAAAGAAGTGCTTTCATTTTGTCATTCATTCACAATGTTCAATATATTGTTTGCAAGAAAAGAAAGTACAAAATTGAACAAGTATTTCAAAAAAGTTTTTTTTGTATTCATTGCAGTAAAAAGGAGAATCAACTGTCCCACACAAGCCATGGGAGTAGCTGGAACAATGAACCATAAAGAATATCCTATGCTACTGAAGATTGAAAAGAAGAAAGAGCATGTAAGAAAGAACATTATCGTCATTTCCCAATGGTGTCTTCGAGCTATCTCCAGAGTTGATCCTTCCTTTCTGCTTCTGTGCTCCAAGTAAACCTATAAAAAATGGATGAATTTTTTGTTAGAACTCATACTATAAACATTCCTACATGGTCCATCAATATTAATGTAGGATATTGTTTATGATGCATTGAATCAACTGAGCAAGAGAAAGAGGGGTACAATAGAATACCAAAGAGAAAACATCATGAGAAACTTTTGAATTTATTGTTTTAATCTAACATTGTTTTCTTCTTGTGCAGTTATAGGAAAATCCATGTTGCTTTTTTTTTTTAATACCATAAAGCATGTGGTGTAAAATGGGCTCCCACAAGGGTTGAGGCCTGGCATGCTTTCCCTCAACATTCCACAGAGGGTTTTCATAAAGAAACAATTCAATAATGCTCAAATAGATATGCATCTAAAGGAGTGCATCCAAGTTCCATAAAGACTCAAGAAAGTGATCACCTAGGATAGTCAAGTCTAAAAGTGAAAATAAATGAAAATCATAGGTGATCCATTACTTAAGTGAATTGATATCAATCGCATCATCACATAGTATGATAGTGAATAGGAATACATAATTCCTTGTTAGAAAATAAACAATGATAACTGAAGCAAATGAAGAAGCTTGTAATCATCAACATTAGGTACTCTTATATTTCAAAATCTTCTATGCAATGATAGCTTTCACCTCATCATGTTGTTGTTTAGGAGATAAAAATGCATGAAGAGAACAAAAGAGAGGTTGGATACATCAGTAACAAAGTGACAAGTGGCCGCAAGTTAAGCATGAGAGTCAAATGAGTGAAAGGAAGAAGCATTGGGGAACACAATGGGAAGAAGAATCATTCATGAAGTGCATATAAAATGTGACAAGTGGCTACAAATGAGCTACTGAATGCATAGAATGAATACAAAGATGGCATGGTGGACTAAAATGCAACACTACATGTTTGAGTTGAATGAAATTTGGAACAACATCATACATGAGGTGATTTGCAAAATGAAATAAGTTTTGCTTCAATATTTTTGATGCTACAAGCATAAAAGGAAATCACATTACATTGATTCATCAAAAGTGAAGCCAAACATGCATTTTGTGGGAAATCAAAAGTAATGATAGGCATCAGAGTAACCTACAGAAATACCACTGAAGTTGAAAGCAAATGTTGCATGATGAGAAGTCAAAACATATCAGTGAATTTGAGAGTGATTTTATGTATGTCTCAATGCATCAAGTGTTGAAGTAAACAACATTATTCATGAAAATAATTTGTAGAGCTTAATTTCTTTTAGTACTTTGATGCCATCAATCTAAGCTTCTATGTTCTCATAAAGTATAAAGAAATGGTGGAAGTGAGATTAAATATGCATTGTTCTGAGCATTCAAGTGCATGAAATAAAAGATCATAAGAATCAAAGTAACCTATAGGAGTATCACAATGGTTGAGTGCAAGCTTTGCATTGAATGATGTAAACACATCAATATGCAATGCAAGTGTATGGCAGTCTTGTCTAAAGAAAAAGTGAGATTGTGCATGATCATAAAGATGGGTTCCACTATGTCGTGCATTTCAAGTAAGAATGGAAAGCAAGTAACTATTAACAATATGCACATCATGATTGGAGAAACACAAACAATGCAAAGGAAGAGAATAGTTGTTCCATTTAAAATAATCTTTAAGTTAGGTGGAATCTACATAATAAAGACAAGCAAATAAGCTACATCTATAAGTGTTGAGCTTGAAAAGAATTAAATTATTTTGCTTTCAATGCTTTCAAAACAGTGTGCTTATGCTACAGGAGATTAGGGTTTTAAATGAAACAAGTGTAAGTGTAAGATGCCCAGTTAAAGCCCTCAAGAAAGTATCCACATTGATTTCATTAAAGTGCTTCAGATAGAGAAGGTAAAATATTTCGAGCTCATAGAGAATGCAAGGAAACCTTAGTTTATGCTTTCATACCCATGACCTTGGAAGGCAAAAATTTCTTCATAAGTCACAACACCTACTCAAGGTTTTGATTCAAAATGCAAAACAAGGAGAAATAGCAAGGGTTCAAGCACCAATAATAAAGAATCTTTCAAGAAATTGTGGAATCAAAGCTACAGGCCTACGACCATGAAGGGTTTTGGAAACCCATGTGAATGGAAAGCATTTATCTAAAATGTTTTCATCTAAAAATGTTTTCATTCAACATTGAAATCATTCCATTTCATAGGCTGAACTCAAAAGAGGATTGTGTTCTACAGTAAGTAAATATTTTACATTGTGATGGCCATGACCTATACATGGCCAAATTCAAAAAACCCATAGCCATTCATGTTTTCTGTAAGAAGAAGCTTGAACTAAGCTTTATTTAAGAGGGAAAATGGATTGAAATGTAAATGGGAAAGCTTACTTTTGATATCTTTGTGGATGAGCTCAATAAAGCCTGCAGCCAAGCCTTCACAAATGCCCAAAAAATTCTCTCATAGTGGCCATCAAGAGTGGTAGAGAAAGGAGTCGACACAATAAAGCACAAAATGCATCAATACATAATGATAGTCACAGCCTAAAGGCCATTTTTTCTCATCAAATGGAGTTAAAAAATGAATCAAAATGCAGGAAATATCATTTACCATTGAATGTAGAGGAGAATCAATAAAGAAGGCATCAAAATGGTTTAGAATCAAGCTCCAAGGCTCAAACCCTAGTCTCCCATGGCGGCATCCAGTAGAGTTCTTTTCTCTCTAACTTGGACGATTCGAATGATGAGGAAAATTAGGGCTCGGCGAATGTTTTGATGTTAGGGTTTTCCCTTCATCGTCTTTCGAATGTGATTTTAATCACATTCATTTAAAAATTCAAAAGCAATAAATCATATATACCTTATGTTTCCTAGGTCGAAACCCTTAGCCTTTTGTTTTTCTTTGATTTTTATAGAAAATAAAAGCAAAACCATGCACATTGATCACTCATTAGTCTATGCCCTCTTTCATGCCTTAGAAAAATTTTCATGCAATCTTCCTTGGAGGATCAAAGTAGTGACTTTAGGTTTTTATTTTTTTCCTAAGTCCTATAAGTTGAATTTCAATATGTGATGTAGCATATCTTTTTATGATTTTTTATATAAAAATCAAATGTATATGAGAGCACCATATGATGTTTTATTTTTGCAAAAAATTAATGCAAAAATTAGATGAGAAGAGGAGGCTTTCTATTTTGCTTTGTAAATCTGAACATTTGTAAAATATTAATTAAGCAAGTGTTTCTATAAATTGCTTAATTAAATCTTATATAAATGCAGTTAGGAGATGCACTTGAGTTCACAAAAAAAAATTCTATTTTCGAATTAAGTCTTGGGAAGATTTGAAGAAAAGGTGATAAACTAAAGTTTCTATTTTTCAGTTTCCAACTGTTTGCTCCTATTTTATAGAGATTTTTGGATAGACCCTTTGGAGATGAGAAGTTTTCGTCATTCTGGATGCTTTTGGAGCTGTTTAGGAGGCTGATTTTTAGGCTTTTTGGAGGAGATGGAAAATGCAAAATGATTTCATTTTTGGGCCTAATTTTTCTATTTTTGCACTATGTAGGTCACTTGATGCCTATAAGTTGAAGAAAGTTCAAATTTCTCAGGGTTCATATTGTAGTTTGTTGCTCTCATATGCATTACTGAGAGTTTTGTAAACTTGTTGAATCATATTTTGATATCTTGCTCTTTCAATTTCAATACAAGTAGGAGAGTTCTCCTTCCTCCTTTTTCTTGTAATTCTCTTGCAGTGATGATCTGATGATAGTTTGTGATTCAGAATAGTGAATCCTTCCATAGTTTGTGATTCAGAATAGTGAATCCTTCCATTGTCTCATGTGAGTTGTTGATGAGAATTGCAGATATTTTAGGTTGCATATTGTGTTCAATTGTTCACGAATATTTATGCAAAATATTGTTGAGCTAGATGTCTTAAGGTGCATTGTGACAATTAATTTTTAAGGGTGGTTGTTGTGAGTTAAGTTTTATCAAAATCTCTGAATGTCTAGGTGACCATTTTAAGTTGTAGGTTTCATTTTGCAGTTTTCTTCCTTCCCCTTTCCCCTGAAAAGTTCATAGTTTAGGTGATTAGCTAGAGGGAACCAGCCCACTCTAGAGATTCACTCCCACCAATTGATTGACCAACAAATCAGGGAGTGTTTCCATGTTGCAACAGGATAGCCAAGCCTAGCTTGACTGAGGGTGCAATCCTAGTTGCCAACAGGTCCCTACCATAAGTGTTTTGCATAATATTTTCAAGTAATTTATCTTCATCTTGGGTGTCCAACATAGGACTACCTTCAATATTCATTAATATTTTTAATGAGTATCAATCATTCTCATCTAGGTTAGGCCATATAGTTTGATCCAAATTTATATGTGGTTGTGCATGTGGATAAAGGACTAGATTTTGTCACATTGCCATTGGACATTATCATGTTACCATACCTACAACCTATAAAGGCATATGCAATAGCCAACCAAGGTCTCCCTAGGATCAAGGGGTATCCTACAAGATTTTATTTAGGTTGTAATACATAAATTTTGTAGGGTATTCCCATGAGTCCAATGTGCTAACAAAGTCTTGTATAATTCCCTCTGGTTTTATGTAGACCTATCTTCTAATTATAATATAGTAGGTGTAGTTCAAAGCTCCATTAATTGTAGTTGCTTCATGGTTTCTTTCATAACATTTATGGCTACTCCTAAGTCAATTAAGGTAATTTTATGAGAGTTCCATTGATTTTGACATCTACCATAGGGCTCCCAAGGTTTGCATATTTAGGGACAACTATGTTTCCTAACATAATATTTGCAAGTTGTCCTAAAACATGCACAGTCTAAGGGTCCTTCCATTTTCTGCTTGGCTTCTTAAGGCATAACTCTCTCATTATCTTAGTAAATATTGGAAATTCCTTAATTTCCTATATGAGGGGTATATTTATGCAAAAATCTCTAAGTTGTCCTAACAAGCCAGATTTAGTTGTAGAAAGATGCTTTTGTATAGTTAGTCTTTGAAGGAATGGTGGTTCTGCACTTATGTTGGTTGGCTTAACCTAAATTTGTTTAGGTTCCTTGGGTTGTTTGTTCATAGTTTTGGTTGGGATTTCTATTTTTCGGTCTCACAACATGCCCCAAGACTACAAAGCTTGGGGACCCAAGTTCAAAAAAAACATTCTCTTGGTATAAGATCACAAGGTAATAATCGTGAAGAAGGGATCAAAGTACACTTGAAAAGGCTAAATGGAAGATATCATTAGGAAACTAGAAAACCAAGTTTTTAGGAAAATAGAGCATGTAGGTATGATATGGTTGGTTGGTTCTAGTAAGGTATAAGTAGAGAAAATTTACATCACAGTGAATATAAAGGTCTGTGGGTGCAGAAGGGAGATAAATGTGATTTACCGTTGAGGGGTTGGTGGTTAGACAAAGTTCTGACGAAGGTTTTTTAGAGGGTAACATGGAAGTTTAGGTATTCAAGTTCTAGGTATTCAGGAAAGAATAATAGCCAAAGCTAAGTTCAAAAGTATCACTTATTTCTTATAACAGTGTTAAATGTTTGGAAACCCCATGAGCTAGTGTTCCTAAGAAATTGTGAAATGTGTTACTTTAACTATTAAGATCAAAGGAATGGGTTTTAAACGTATTTCATTTTAATATTTTTTCTTCTTTAATGTAGTAAGTTGGAAAGGATGTAATGCAAGGTGTTCTAATTATAGGTGTGATAGGTGATGGAGTGCAGTTAGGATATGGATAGTCAAGGAAATTGATTACACAAGTGAACCATATGATGTGGCAAAGCAGAAGATGTGCAATCTAAAAGTGGGTATGTGATAAAAGCATAAGATGAGGGGATGTGGGTAATTGGAGAGTTGAGAACTTAGTTTTTCTTTGGAGAGTGGACATCATGTAAATTTTTATAGTGTTAACTCAACTAAAGTGTTTCTCGAACCCTAAACATGTAGGTGAGAAAACAAGGTTGAGGAACTAAAATTTCTATATCCACCTAATCACTTTGAGTACCTAGCTAGTTCCTACATTTTTTTGAGAAAAAAAGGGAACCCGGTCTACTTCTGATATTGTTTTCAAACTGTTGATTGAGTATGAAAGAAAAGTCAAAATCTCTTTCATTTTTTTCAAAATATTCCAATGCCAATTGTCATGTGCCACATGTTTCCTTATGATTTATTTTTTCATATTTCATCATGTTTTTTTGGAACTCTTTGATAGCCTTGTGTTCTATAAAAGGCCCAAAGTTGTTCTTTTTATCAAGGTTCAGAATTTGTGGAATTACAAACATAAGATTGGCATATTTTACAAGTTTTATTTCTTTTTCCTATTTTTTGTTCTATTCCATTTTAAAAAAATTATGCTCTAGTGAAGTTTGCTAATATCAAAGCCAGTTTTAAAGATATTTACTTATAGGAAATCCTACATAGTTGATTATTTGTTCCTATCAAAGAAGCCAATATGTCACACCAAATTTGGGTGCATATGGACATTGTTCAGTGACAAATGATTTCATGTTTCTTTAAACTCTTGTATCATTCTATGCCTAGTTGTGAAGTAATCTAGTGAAGTGTAGAGTGGATTTTCCTTGGTTTAGTTTACTTCATGGTGTATGCATGGATAATAGCTAGGAGCACCTTAAATTGTAGGATCACCTTAAATTTTAGGATCTTTAATGTAGATGTTAAATATTTCTTGAAAATGCTTTGAAATGTTTCAATTCATGAAATATTCTTGTGAATCATTCATATTCATGAAGTTTTAGGGCAATATATGTTAAATATGGTATATCTTTATAGTACTTTGTTTGCTATAATTGATTAACCTTAAAAACTAGAGACCCCTCATGATTAACAATAAAATTTTCACAACGAACCTTGAGTGAACCTAGTGTGTCAAGACTTGAAATTCTTGAGCCTTGGGATAGTTAAGATCAACTTTAACCAAAAAATCTTAGTGATTATTTCAAGTAAAGATAAGTTCTTCTGTTCATTTAAGCAAAGATTTATCTGCATGTTGGTGTAGACACTTGAAATATCTTGATTGATATCATGCACTTGATTTTGATTGACTAACATTGATTCTTGCTTAATCACTTCCACACTAACCAATTAATTGAATAATCTTTATTTAATTTAATTCATCTTTAATCAAATAATGAACTTTAGCAGATTATTTCATCATGTTCTTCCTTTGATTAAATAAATCAACTTTATTTGATTAAATCCTAATGTTCTTCCTTTGATTAAATAAATTAATTTTATTTAATTAAATCCTAATGTTCTTCATTTAATTGAATAAATCATTTTATTTAAGTAAATTACTAATCTTCCAATATCCTCTCATTTGATTTAAATAAATTCAAGCATTTAAATTAAATGTCACAATCAACTAAGTTCATCTAAGTTAATTAATCCCAGATTAATTAGCTCCTAACACTAATCCTCCATTCCTCTAGCTTTTGCAAGTTGCACATGTAAATCAATTTATTTGATTTACTAATTCCCCTTATTTCCATTCAAATATGGCATATTCTTGGAATATTCCACTTATTTGAGTTATCCCTCCCAAAGGACTTTTGTCCTCCAACTTGGCATTAAAGGCTCTTACATGTCCTCTCCTTGATCCAACTTGGCATTAAAGGCACTTACATCCCCTCTTGCACAAGTCACCTCTTCAAATTCAAAATTCCACCTACATGCATGAAACAGGCACATTGTTCAAAATGTGCTCCACTCTCCTTCATTAGCATGTTGACAAGTGGCACAATGTCATTGGTACCTTATTTAATCCCACATTCATCCTATTCTTCATTCTCGAATCCTTCTCCATTATAAATAGAGGCCTTCTCTATTTTATTTGGCATCCACAATCCATGTAAGATCATTATGCTCATTTGAATCCACAATCATTTACAAGTTTTATACAAGGTTTTTCTAGTCATTTTGAATTCAAAGTATCCATTTTCATCCACATTCCATCTATGTTAGCATAAGATTTCATCATTCATAGAAAGTTTATTGGAATTTTGCACCCAAGATCAATCAATCATCATCAAGCCTATCAAGGAACTGGGAAAGAGTTTCTTTCCACATCAAAGAAGCACCAATTCCCCCATGGGATGCTGGTTTGAGCATTTTGAATGAGATTTCATTAGCTTTTATTTGATATTTTATCTTATTTTATTGTTCTTGTGTTTGAATGAATTTCATGGGGAATGTTTGGTTTAAATTTGTTTGAGGACTAATGTTTACTTGTTTGTCCATTTTTTAATAGGTTTAGGAAAAGCATTCTACATTTGGTGCTAGAAGGAGGGAATTTACCTCAAAATTAATATGTTTTTTGGTTAATTTTGT